>JAMPIV010005506.1:440000-566453 GCA_024509875.1 Oreohelix idahoensis
CAAGAATAGCTGAAACATCACGCAAGAAACTAAGTAAACGAACGGGAGAAATGAGCATTAAGACCTACAAGCTGAGAGAGCCAGAAATTAAGACCAGATATTAGGGGCTTATTGCTGCAGCGGTGAGCAACACAGAAGAACAACCTGATGACTTGGAAACCCTCTGGCTTAAATTCAAGGACATCATAAAGACAGCTGCTGCAGAAGCATGTGGTGAAGTCCGACTTGGGAACAAGAGAAAGGGGACACCTTGGTGGACAGAGGAAGTCAAAGAGAAAATAAGAGAGAAGAAAATGGCATGGAAACAATACTTAGGAGCTAAATACACAACAGGACAAATGGGGAAATATAGAGACTATGTGACTCTCAGAACAGAAGCAAAGAACAAGGTGTAAGCAGCAAAACAGGTCTGGGAAGAATTTGGAGAAAAACTAGAAAAAGATGCGCAAGAAAACCAGAAATTGTTCTATAAGACTCTAAAGAACACGAGGAAGGAAAAACAATCCCTGTCAAATTTATAAAGGACAAGCAAGGCAAATTACTTACTGCCACGAAGGAAGTAATGGAAAGAATATTTCTCAGAACTCCTGGATGGTGAGCAAGATCAAGCATCAGAAATGATAACCACTAGCACAGAAGAGAAAACCAATGATGGTGAAGATGAAATAAAGATGGAAGAACTGAAGGAAGCACTGGAGAAAATCAAGATGGGCAAAGCAGCAGGGCATGATGGTATAACACCAGAAATAATTTAGGTACATGGGAGCATCAGGCGACCTATTACTCTTAAGGGTCCTACAGGCAGCGTGGTGCAACAAGACCATACCAAAGGATTGAGAGATTGCCATCATAACACCAATTTTCAAAAAGGGTGACAATCGACAATGTGGAAACCATAGAGGCATATCCCTTCTCAGTGTCCCTGGTAAAATCTACTCTAGAATCCTAGAGCAGACTCCGACGCCTAGCTGAACCACAATTGGATGAGGTACAGTGCGGATTCCGAGCAAACCGAAGTACTCAAGACCTAATCTGCACACTCAGGCAGCTGAGTGAAAAGGCCCTTGAGTATAAGAGTGAGATCCATCTTTGTTTCATAGATCTGGAAAAGGCGTTTGACAGGGTCCCCTGGAGCAAACTTTGGGACTGTTTGGCAAGGAAGAACATTCCAGCACCTCTGATTCATGCTATACAGAGTTTCTACAAGTCTTGCAGAAATTATGTGAGCACAGCAAACCATAAGTCAGAAGAGTTCAGGACCACCACTGGTGTAAGACAAGGTGATATCCTGTCACCCTATCTTTTCATACGCCTCATGGATGATGTCATCAAGGCATGTAAGGAGAGAACAAGAAAGTATTCAGTGAGGTACTGGAAGATGAGACAGGTCTGTATTTCAGAGATGGCATTTGCTGATGATGTTGCACTGATTGCTAAATCAGAGGCACATCTCCAATCCAACCTGCAAGTCTGGAAGGAAGAGCTGGAGAAGAGAGGGATGGTCATAAGCAGCTCTAAAACAAAATCCATGGTGATATCACGAGAAGAAATAAGACATCAGATTAAGCTGGGAGAACAGGTCCTGGATCAGGTCGACCACTTTAAATACCTCGGAGCTATTATAGACCGAAAGGGAGGCATCAAAGAAGAGTTGGCCACTCGAAAAGCAGCAGCTGGGAGACTTTTTCAGGCCATAAATCGAGGATTCCTCAGTAAGAGAGAGGTTGGTAAGAAAACGAAGATGGCTGTATACCGCTCCACCTATGTCCCAGTCTTGACGTATGGCTGCGAGTCATGGGCAGTGACTACAACCCACAAAAGCCAGATCCAAACCTCAGAAATGAGGTATCTGAGGAAGGTGGTTGAAGTAACAAGAAGAGACAGACCGCAACCAGACGATACGCCAAGGCCTAAAATCCCACCCCCTGCAGACCCAAGTAGAACAGTCCCAACTAAGATGGTTTGGCCATGTCTGCAGAATGGGAGAAGATCGGCTACCACGACAAGCATGGGAAACAAAGAACCAGGGATCCAGACCCCCAGGACGACCCAGGGTCCGCTGGGAGGTCAACATTAGACAATCCTTGAAGGACCGAGGACTAGAATGGAACCAAGCCAGGAGGAAGACAACCGATAGGATAGTCTGGCGCTCTCTCTTCCAAACCTCTACACCTCACAGTAGAAGGGGAACGACTAAGTAAGTAAGTTATAAGTGTTGCCTATTTTTAATGTGTATATGTGTCGGGCGATCCGCTCCCTGCAGTCTCATCGTTAGAGAGGTGGACTATTCAAACTAAATGATATTTTACCAAATGTTAACTTTACTTCGAAGAAAATATCACGTTCTTGTCGTGTGCAGACCACGAATAAAATGCATTTTAGTAGGTTAGGTCAATGGGAACAAGGAAACAGTACCTGGAATCCTGGGGATACCGAGCTGTTAAATGCCGGCAGGCGAGAGAGCTAGTCTGAAATTTCCCATGCCTAAAAATTATTTCGTTTCCCTCTTCCACCACCTAGAGATCCACCAAATCACCCCCTGTGCTCTACCGGTAGATGGGGATCGACCGGTTGCCGACCCCTGCATTAAGGAAACCAGCTGATGACACTAACGACATTCCTTGTTCTGGAATCCTTAGGATAAGCCAAATAGATGAAGATCCCAAAAGAGACAGATGTGAAAAGAGTTATGACGAATGGCACAGTACATGTAAGTTTGGCGTGAAACTGTTGAAGGCCGGTGGTCCACATGGAAATATAATGAATGAATGAATGAATAGCAACTAAATTGTTGCTAAAGTAACACTTCTGACACATTGGAACTGCAGAACTGGGAGAATTTTGCATGTGGAAATAAACCTACCGGTCTGGCAATGCTTATATACCTGCGCTTCGCTCATTCGGTCTTTTGTTATATCTGTAATGTAGTACCGTGGCTCATACTGAACCTGCGAAACGCACACCTTTTCTCTGGTACTCTACAGCGATAAATGCCTATCGGTTGGTAGATGGATTTGGCCCCCCTCCCGCATCTTTGCTGGTCTGATTTTTTTTCCAGCACCGCTAGCGTTCTGGAACCAGGCTTTGGGCGGTGTTACTTAGCTTTATGCCAGACGTGCCAAATATTCGGTGATTTTCATCATAGATATGTTTTGGTTGAGATAAATTTGTGCGACTACTTTGTTCATGACGTACATGCACCGAGCACATAGCGCATTAGGGTGCAAGATACTGGTGGTGCTTCTGTGGTCCAATTGTGCCGAAAGTAGCTGAACTTCATTTCGTGTTTGCGATGTTTCGACTTTCTTTGTCTGAAAATTTACTTATTAATGCCGTAATACTTAATAGTTGCCTTAGGCTACATATGATGTTGCTCGTGCTAAAATATGTGTTTATATTACTAATAAATGTGTTCTGCGGTAAGATAAATATATATGATGGATATTGAGTACTGCATTGTCAGTGCTGACATAAGTTTCTTTGAAACTCAGGTGAACACATTTTTTTAAGCCCTCGGGTTTCGCTCGTGCTGTGATGGACTTAGCGCGATGTTCTTCAGTTGTATGAGTTGATTATGTGTATATTATCCTAGATAAACCGCAGCTTATTCTGAAGGGTTCGGTTGGCCGCCGCTAAGTTTTTGCAGGCCTGTGGTGAGTTTGTAAGACTAGCGGCATTTCATTTATGCGAGTCTTGAGTTTCATTCCTCGGCTGTCTACCATTTGGCGTTCGTTTGCCAGAGTGGTTAGAGCGCTTGCCTTTCGCGGCAAGGGTAACGGGTTCCGGTTTCAAAACCTGGTAACTTCATGCCCCAGTCAGCCCAGCTGTAAATGGGTACTTTGCTCTGCTCTTTGGTTAGGAAAGGCAGAGGCAGCAAGAAAGGGTCACCCCACATATTAAAGCTGGACCCAGTATAGTGAAGCCTTCTACCCTTTACTCCCCTACGACCATATGTACTATGGGACTACCTGTACCTTTATATCTATCATTTATTAGCCAAAGATTGCATGCACCTCGAATAAAAAAATCTGCAGCTGCACCATCCTACCTTATGCCTAGGCCCTATATCTGTGTAGCTCATACTGTTCATTACAACACCTGGTGCAGCTATCAGTAGCGCACGCAGGATCCTACGCAGTAATTTTTTTTCCACATCTTTGAAAGATGCCACAAAGATCGTGGCCTTCGTGAAAAGTAAACAGACGACATAGAAATGCATGGAAAAAACAAAGTTGTCTCGCTTCGCGTTTTCTTTTTATGCCTTCCTGTGAGAGGTAGAGAGCGAGAAAGATGGCTGGGTCGGGATCGTTTCGTTGAGATCACTACGCGTCGTAAATAATTTCAGGTTACAAGTTTTCCTTTCAGCAGAAAAGAACGGTTACCGAGCGAGCTCACATAGGGTCTGTGCTTGGTTATGGCCAGACGTCGAGTGTTCTCACTGCAATGTGATTTGAAAACAATTCTTTGTGAAGGATAATGCAAATTTTCTTATTGTTCAGATAAGGCCAGGGTTTCCCTTTCAACGGGTGTTTTATTTGTGTAAAGCTGGGATGTAGATTAAATTGTCCGTGACGATGGGAATTTTTGATGACATGGAGAATTTTATAGTTGACCACTTCTCTGTGATTAAAAGACACAATGTGCAGCAGACGATTGAAGTCACTAGCAGCGGTGGTCAGCAGGTGTCACTCCAGGGGCAGATCGATTCAGAAGAAATATCCAGACAAGGTCAAAGAGGTCAACGGTCTCAGGTTATGTCAGTGACGCAGCAGGGGCAAGCCTTAAGTGAGCAGTCCAGCTCAAGATCTCAACACGTTGTTCCATCGACAGCTTCAACTGAGCAAACTTCAGGCCGGTCTAGGCATAGCTGTAGGGGTGATCGAGGGTCTACCACATCCGATACCTCAGATTTGCAGAGATCACCTCCATTAGATCGTTCAGCAGTACCTTCTTCACCCTTTCGAGAGCGCGCATCTTGGGGTGAACGTTCGGGGACCCCGGTGGGTATATCGGAGCTCCATAGAAGTCCTCATCCAGAACACGTGGGAATGTCATCTCCTTATAGGAGCCGCCAAAGAGCGTCGTGGATTGAACAGTCCAACTTATCCTCGGGCTGTGTTGAACAAAAGAGAACTTTCTCTTTTGAACATATGACAAATTATTCTCCAGGATTGCGGTCATCTCAGCAAGTTTCGACATCATCAGAACACCAAAGAACTCCTCAGCCCGAACTAGGGCCCGCAAACTCTCCTTTCATAGCAGAGCAAGGAACAACCCCGCAGTCGGACATTTTGCCGCCGAATTCGCCGCTTAGGTCCGATCGCCAGAGAATGACCCATCCTTCAGAAGAGATACCTCTGAGTTCTCCACTTAGATGTGAATGCATGTCGCCACAGACAGAAAATGTTAATAATGCCGCCATTAGCGCAGAACTGGAAGCGCGTCAGTACATAACACAACCTTCAAATGCAGCCAGCGGTCAACAGCTGGTGAAACAGAACACTGATGCCACCTTCTCAAAGCCCAAATTGGTCCGCTTAAGATCAGAACCCTGCGCCTTCAGTACAGTAATGACAGACACTTCATTTCGAGGGCCCCACCCTGGTGGGCCTGGAAGTGGGCGAAGGCGAGAAGAACTAAAGCGGTCGCAGTCTTTTGAGGTGACCTCACCTTCATGTTGTAGGACTCTTTGGACAGGCATGAGCATTCCCACTCAGCTTGTTGTCACGAGACCTCAACTGTCGAGGCCAAGGCTGAACAGAAAGCATCTCTCCCTCCACCTTGAAGGTAGCTAAAACATGTCATTGAGTTTTAAAAAGTGGCTAGAAATAGTCGTTGTCAGAGAAAAGTGCTTCTTGTTCTTACTCTTCTTATTATTCCTGCGATTCTTCCTTGTTATCTCTCTCATCTTCCTCGTCTTCTTTCACCGCCTGCTCACCCTAACAGATGAAATTCTTTTCTACGTTTATTAATTTCTTAAAACCAAAACCAAACCAGTATTGCCTAGCCGATTTGATATAATAACTAGAATTAATGTCAAATTAGATAGAAATAACTTCACTACAGCAAAGGGAAATAATGATATAGATTGTATAATGTTTGAAAGGGGTGGGTGTTCGATGGGGAACGGTTATGTACCGATTTAATGGTTTATCTTCAAGCTAGGTCATCTGTGAACCCAGGTTACTAGCTAGTCCTTTGTTTTAAACAGAGCTGTAGTAACGGCCAACTTTCTCGTGAGCTATATTGTATGTTTTGAAACTTTAAAAAAAAATGACACCCCCCCCCCCCGAAAACTTCGTATTTTATTTATAGTTGAGTTTCACTCGACGGAGGTGAGAACGGTTCCGACAAAAAAATATTTATTTATGGCTCAAAATCATGATACAAGTAAAGGAGGAAAACACGTTTTGGGAATCCGCATTTATTGTGACCCTGTGCAGTCTACCCTGCTGTAAATGGGTAATGGCCTCTGCCCTTGAGTTAAAGAAGGTGAAGGCAGGGAGGAAAGGAACTGGTCGCCCCCACCTCTCGAAGCTGGACGTCTTTAACAGTTATCCCTCCCCCAAAGAATAAGCTATGGGGCTACGTTTGCCTTTATGTACGAGACTTCACACAAAAATAATAAATAAATAAAATACGAGCAGAAGATAAATGTTTGATACACTCTGTTGTATATAATAAAAGTGGATGGTCAGTTATTCTTCTTCTTTTCCTATCTGTTCCTTATGGAGCACGGGGTTAGCGCCGCCGCTTGTTTCTGTGCAGAAAGCCTGTATCAAAGCATTGATGTCATTTTGCTGTTAATCAGTAATACGTCATATAGTCTTAAAATATGTAAATTTATTCACGATATGAGGAATTACTGGGTAATCTCATCGTGGACCCATGATAGGCAGGGGGAGCTGAGAAGTGGCTCTGTGTAGGACATAATAATTCCTTGGGGAGAATAGAACCAGAGCACAGTATTTTAGCTCTGCATATTTTTGGAGATCCGCCTTGGATGGCAGGGAGTGGACAGTAGACCACACGCTTCTTACCTCATAGCTTGAGACCAGATGTGACGATTCTTTAAATGCAAGCCAAGCTGGAGAAACTGGGGCTTATGATTTCAACTCAACACGTTTTGGAGTGGCAGAAAAGCCACAGGAAAAGCCTAGATCTACAGTGTGGATAATACCAAGAAGTCTTCAACTTGGTATTAGCTGCAGAAAAAGCGAAAACTCAGCAGTAATAGTTCAACAACAACAACAGCTAATTAATTAGAACTGGCCATTCAGTTTTATAATATGCAGTAAAATGTATGAAATATCTTTTGTCCTATCTTTAAGTGCTGCATTACATAACAACAACAGTAAAGTGGATCCGTAAAATTGTTCATCATCATGGCATGTGTATAACATCGCTTGTTGGAATGTGATGTCGCGGAAGGCTGTTTATATCGCTCGTAGTCTATCATGGCTTGTAGATTGTCGACGCCTCTGTAGATTTTCGACATCGCTTTGTAGATTGCTTTAACATCGCTTGTGTGTTTAAAATGATTTCAGCCTGGTTCTGACAAGTTATGCATTCCTGCTGTCCGCTGCCACATTCTGCTAGTCGTCATTTGTAAACAGTTATACCTCTCATCGTTGTGGCCGTCATCATTAACACCATCAACCTCATGCCCAGTTATTGTTACGCTCAAGTTTTAAAAAAAAAGAGTAAATTTCCTTCTGGGAAGTTTTCGTTTATCTGTAGTCCGTTCTTCATCCAGTGCTTGTAATGTGCTATATTCATATTTTCTCTCTCTGGCCATCTCTCTCTCTCTCTCTCTCTCTCTCTCTCTCTCTCTCTCTCTCTCTCTCTCTCTCTCTCTCTCTCTCTCTCTCTCTCTCTCTCTCTCTCCTCCTCTCCCCCCCCCCCCTCCCCCCCCCCCTCTATATCTCAATGTTGACAGTGCTTATTTCATACAGGAATTATTTTGAAACTATAAACGAAGAAGAAAACGAGCTTTTTTATATTTTCATAATTTTGATCGTCAAGAAACTTTCCTTCCTTCCTCAAAACAGTGTGTTGTGGTGTTTAGAAGTGTTCTGATTGTCAGTTTTGAATGAACGTGAAAGGTGTTTTACATATATGTGTGTGTGGGGAGGGGGCGGTTGGAAGAAATTGTATACGCAGGGTACAGTTAACAGAGATGAAGGTAGACTGCTGCGTCCGTGACCTAGGGAATGAGGCCCTCAGAACAGCAAGTACTAGGGGCGTTCAGAAAGTAATGCACCACATCGTTTTTCTCAGCTAATAATGAAAATAGAAGCATGAAATTTTGCACACTCCAAATACGGCATATGCCAATTGTGTGCACCAAATTGCATTGCAACCGGTCAAATAATACATCTGCCCTAAACCGTTGAAATGGAGCGTGTTAGCAACTTGCGTTATAAACAGCGAATTGTGATAGAATTTCTCGTTGCAGAAAAGGAAACTGTTGTGGATATTCACAAGCGTCTATGTGATGTGTATGGAAGTTTTGCAGTCGACAGGAGTACAGTCAGTCGCTGGGTTCAGAGAATCAAAGAATCAGGAATTGGAGATACGGAGCTGCTTGATCGGCCGCGCTGTGGACGTTCTGCCACAGCCACCAACGCAGAAATGTTGAAATGCGCTGATGGATTATTCTTACTGATAGGCGAATCACTACTCAACAATTGGCCTTACAGCTGTCAGTCAGCATTGGTAGTGCAAATGCAGTTATAAAAACTCTCGGATTTTCTAAGGTTTGCGCAAGATGGGTTCCTCGAAGTCTCACAAATGACCACCGATTGCAAAGGAAAGCAATTTCTTCTGAATTGTTGGAGCGTTTTAATGCTGATGGAGAGAACTTTTTGGCTAAGATCGTTACAGGTGACGAAACCTGGGCACATCATTTTGAACCTGAGACAAAAAGACAGTCAATGGAGTGGCATCATCCACAATCACCAAGAAGAAATATTCAAGACAATTCCTTCAGCTGGAAAGGTCATGATCACTGTCTTTTGGGCCATTGAATGTGTGATTCTTGTGGACGTTATGCCAAGAGGAGAGACAATCAATTCGCAAACTTACATTAAAACATTGAAAAAAACTCAATCAACGTTTTCGCAGAGTTCGGCCGCACAAGAATCCAACAGACCTGTTTCTCCTTCACGACAATGCGCGCCCTCACACAAGTCTGGCAACACGGGAAGCAATCACCAAATTGGGTTGGACTGTACTACCCCATCCACCCTATAGTTCCGATTGGGCACCCTCTGATTGTCATCTATTTGGTCCACTTAAAGATGCACTCCGTGGGACAAGGTTTGAAGATGATGGAGTGATTCATGCAGCGAAGAAATGGCTACATGATCAAGACAACATCTGGTACGGCTAGGAATACATGCACTTGTTTCGCGCTGGCATAAAGCCGTACAAGTTGATGAGGATTATGTTGAATACTACCGATGTTTACATGACATATCCATGTATATTGTGTATAAATTTCTTGCTTTTTGAATAAACAGCTCCTGAGAAAAACGATGTGGTGCATTACTTTCTGAACGCCCCTCGTATATAACCGGATTATTCTCTGCTTCATGTTGTTGTTGTTATATTTTTGAACGCACTTGTTTGTTAGCTCATTCATTCATGCATTACCCTTGAGCTCCCCAAGGAGTATAAGATTTCCAAATCGTAAGCCAAATCCTCGTGTCACGTGCCATCAGCTCAAGCCAAATCCTCGTGTCACGTGCCATCAGCTCAAGCCAAATCCTCGTGTCACGTGCCATCAGCTCAGGATCTTTCCATATCTTCCTGATCATTGTCAGTTGTCTCCAGTTCTCTTCTCCGTACGTTCTTTGGTTTGCTCTACGTCTCTTACCCTTGGGGAATCCCAGAACAAGTCAGTGCTGTTTTAACAAGTTTTCACAGTGTGTGTCATCTTTATCTCCAGTGTCTTCTTATCGTCTCTTGTTCAACTGGCACCTGTTTGGTTCTTCTCATCAGTTCCACGTTGGTGATCTGGTCATACTATTTCAATAATTCCGTCTTATGCAATCACCCATTTGTGAACGATTGCAACTTCTTGCGTGTTCTTTTTTTATTGTTCTCCATGTTTCACAGCCATAGAGTAGGGCTGGTTTGACATCTGAGTTAAAGATTCTTACTTTTATGTTGGACTTCATTTATTTATATTTGTTAGTGCTTGTGATAAGAGGTTTAGATGTTAGTAATTATAGGATATCCTGGACAAATAGATGTATCAGAGGATACCAGGTTAGTGCCAAATAAGAGACTGGTCTTATAAGAAATACCCCCTTCTCTGAAAAGAGCAAGGGTGTATAGACAATCAAGGTGAGGTCCAGCTATGTAAGTTCCCAGAGTAAGGAATGATGATGATAAAGTTCTCTGGGTCCCTATCTGCTACCTCTTGAGATCTCACCAAGAGTATGTTAACTGTGTGTTGTTATTTGGCAAAGTGTCTAGGGTAATATATTATAACAGTTAAGAATTTCAAAACAGAACTTTAACTTAAATGGAATAAAGCAAGACTGTCTGAAAATAGATATATTTACAATTTATTATTCCTGTACCTCAATCTTGTTGGGACAGGAATTCTCAAAAAATCAAGAAAAGGTTATTTACATGCAAAATTAAATATTTTTGGAAACTCGGTCCATTTTTCTTCAACGAAAGTCACTGGAATGAATATACCCACAGTTCTTGATATTATCACTACTTCTGTACTGTAAGGTCTGTTATTTTCATCACTCCCAGGTGGTATATTTTTATAGGTGAAATTATGTTTTAGGATGAGGTATCAGTGCCTGTATAAAGGACTTATCTGTAAAAGGATTATTGCAGCTGGTTTGTCAATCTTAGGCCTGTACACCAACGTTGTGACTCCTGACTGAAGAAAAGAAGCTAGCTTCAAATTGTAGCATGAGCACTCACTCCACCACTTCTTTCTTTCAGGCTACTGCAGCAACGAGGTACTTTGTAATACAACCTGAAATAAGAAGGACAATCCCTTCTATGTAACATCTGCCTCTATCAATTTCACCTCTAACTGTATTAATACCTACCTAGGTCAGCCACTTGTGCTAACAAGTCGCACCAGACCTTAAATTCCGTTGTCTACTCTCAACTTGGTGTAATCAGTCTTCTTCAGTATTTATTCTATGTTAATGTCCCTCCTTCCTGTTTGTCTTCCATACAATAGTCATGGTGGATAAAATATAACTTTGTGACCCGTTGATTACTTCATTCGAACATTTCCTATATGTTTTCACATGTTATTTGAATAGTGTGTCATTCCAAAAGACAATATCAATTTATTAATACTGCACTTACAGTCGCAAATTTGTAAAGCCAATTGGCAAACATTTTACACAATATCACTCCGAATAAGCCTGCTATAGGCACATTCCTACTTAAGCCGTCGTGACATCACATCCCTTTCGGCAGTATAAAAAAAATATGGCACACAATAGCCTGCTACCTACAGGACTAATAAATATGCAAATAAAATTATCTATCTTACCCTCAAGTAAAGAATATTCACACACACAAGCGACCCGACAGTAAAGGGCTACAGCCTCTCAGCTCTCAGTACAGACGGCAAAAGCTTGTCCCTCTGTCTCTTTCAATAATGTCAGCTTGGTATGGAAGCTTTGTCGTCAATGGCGGACTTTACAAGCAGTTGTTAATTTTTATCACACTACCCCCAACCAATCAGATGACGAGTCAAAAAAAAAAAATTAACTATTTCCTAGGCTATAGAATTTGAGCAGTTTTAAGCGTGTTTGTCTAATCTGACCGAATTTGTTTATTTTATATCATAGTTATTTGTGAACCGATTTTAATTATCAAAAGTGATAATTAAACGGCCAATTATTCTCTATCGTTCTATATAGTTTTCCTTTAGTTATTCCTTTGCATTCAAATGGGGTTAATTATTTTAAAAATTAAATTTGATCTTAACCTGATGTGAAAATATTACTAAATTAAATTTTTCTAAGTTAAGATAATTTTTCTATGAGGGAATCTCTATGTGTATATGTTAAGCAATATCAGCGCTATAATTTGAGATATTCCTTTTATTTTAATTATCTTTAGTTATCGAGAAATAAATTATTTAAGTTCGGTCAAAAACCCAAAATAGGCATTATTTCTACTTCAACCAAAAATTTTCTTGTACTTACAAAAAAGAGGTAACGATTTGATTGGTTGTTAAATTTTACTACGTCCTTCG
Source organism: Oreohelix idahoensis (assembly GCA_024509875.1). Classification (NCBI taxonomy): domain Eukaryota; kingdom Metazoa; phylum Mollusca; class Gastropoda; order Stylommatophora; family Oreohelicidae; genus Oreohelix; species Oreohelix idahoensis. The sequence continues at coordinate 452,254 of JAMPIV010005506.1, forward strand.
ATAAATATTGGGATGGGTGTGTAAGGGGGTGGTAACTTTTAACTTGTTTTCTTAGAAAAATTCAAATACTCTAGTTAAATGTTGGCGGTAAATTTGACTAGACCCTCAAACAAATTTCAAATACTGTAGTTATTTATAGATTTTAAATAAGTTAGCTCGTACGTTTTAAGCGGGGAATTTGAGCGTGTTGTCATACGGATTCACTTTACTACAGTGCTTCAGCTATTATAGTGCTAATGGTTGACTGTCCCCGTGGTAACAACAGAACTGAGGTAAAGACAGCACTGTTAGTCACATGATGCTTTCCTGTCTGTGAAATATTAGTGTGCATAACATCAGTATGTCGCCCATGGGTTACTAGTGTCGAAAAGACTAGCAGAGAAAAGTAACAATGTAAGCTAGTAAGCATATCATCAATTGCAACTAAGTAGGGTTGGGCATGGGGTCGGTTATCTCATTTCGTAGAAAATTTACGCCAAAAAATCAACCAGTGAGGAACTGATATATATATATATATATATATATATATATATATATATATATATATATATATGTATATATATATATATATATATATATATATATATATATATATATATATATATATATATATTCTGCATTATCAGGAAAGCCCAAGAGTAAACATAGTGTGTGACGACATTATGTTGTGACGTGTGGAAACTACTAAATCCTCTTACAGTTTGTTTTTAATTCCAGAAGACAGTTGGCGCCGTTCGAAACGGGTAAAATTAAAATAGAAGGCACCTGTCTGACACAAACCCTCAGCCGTTAACAGGTGTAGGAATCAACACGTTTATATGGTCCACTTTTATTATTGTTAGCAAATGCATTAAAAAAAAAACACCCATAAAATAAATTCTCTTGTATATAATAACAATGGATGGCTAGTTATCATTAATTCGTCATATCGGTTTTATTTTCCTTAACCAGCGGCACTTGGGCTTTCAGCCCTTCGGCCCAATGACATGTCATTGCGAGGCTGGGGAGCCTGTGGACTTTCCTTCCAACCCGGTCAGGAACTTCGCTCCTTCCCATCCAAAGAGGGTTTATCTTAGGAGCCGATCAGATTATTCAGTCAAAATCCCGGTCGATGACACTCCTTCAAATGCTAACGCCCGGGCTTGAACCTTGAACACCTGATCGCCAGTGCAATGTGGTAACCATTACACCAGCGCGGCTCCCTCGTCATATCGTTTAAAAAAACATAAGTTTGTAAACGGTATGATATTGTGCACCACGGATGGGCGGTACTTGATAAGATTATGAAGATTAATGCAGTCATTGAACAGCTACGCTTTAGTTGAAAAAAAAAAGATAGATATCCACAATTTAGGAGTTATGATTAGGCTATACAGCGTCCATAATGGTAGATAATATATTAATGTAAGCACTTGTCACTACAAAGGTGCTATAATTGAACAGAATCATTGCATTGCACGATGTTGTCTTGTCAGGTTTATTTTCTGTGTTACAACGATAGTGAAACATAATTCGCTCTTTCTTCCTCTCTCCCCCAAGAAAGTAATAAATAAAACATAAGACAGTGAATTGGGAAACATAAGACAATGATTTGAGCTTTCTGAAAGTGTTAAAATGCAGAATCATTGTGTCTTTTAGAGATCAGAGGAACGGGAATACCCGGAGACATAAAAGGTAAAAATAAAAAAATGTCCCATGGCACACTGTGCAATACAAGAATGACGTGTTAGAGACTTAACTGTACTAGGTCTCAGATTTATGAGGTGGGGCGACCAGTTCCCTTCATCTATGACTTTGCCATCCCTAACACAAGAGCTTGGGGTCGGAGTGGCTAAGAGTACGGCGTCCGCCTCTAATGCTAAAGGTACTGGGTTCGGTTCCCAGTACAGGTAATATATTTTATGGAAGTGTTTTCAGAACCAGTGGATCATAATGATGTCATACTCTCCCCCTGATATCCTGGGTAGTGAGGTCGGAATCCTAGCCTTCTAGGATAAGGGCGAAAAAATAGGAGGTTCCGTGTGCAGGTTGCGCACGTTAAAAATCCCTCGGCAGTTGGAAATCGTAAACAGAAGGCCACACGGTCGCTGCCCTGGAAAAATTTACAAAATTACAAAGCTACACGCCACAAAAAATATTTATAGAATGTGTGATTCCTGTACACACACATTGGGATCCTCGCTGGTGCTACGGAGTTCGTGCACTATGTTGAGATCTTCCTTTTGTTATCTAAGGGAGGAAATCGGGGCACTGATAGAGTTGTCCGTGCGCAATGAAGATGGACGTTAAAACCAAAACCAAACTCAACATCAGAGTGGATACACATAGGGAAGGATCATGTGACAGCCCTTAATGGCCTACTCTAAACTCAACATCAGAGTGGATACACATAGGGAAGGATCACGTGACAGCCCTAATGGCCTACTCTAAACTCAACATCAGAGTGGATACACATAGGGAACGATCATGTGACAGCCCTAATGGCCTACTCTAAACTCAACATCAGAGTGGATACACATAGGGAAGGATCACGTGACAGCCCTAATGGCCTACTCTAAACTCAACATCAGAGTGGATACACATAGGGAACGATCATGTGACAGCCCTAATGGCCTACTTAACGAAAGACAGATCCTATTTGAGAAAATGTTCCGGTGCCGTGCGCTCCACAGGGATTAAGGAGACAATAATGCAAAGAAAAATAAGTGTCGATGCAGCGTATAGCAGAATTCTGAGCTGGATGTTTGGCTAGAAGTGTTCTCATCATGAGAACTCATCTGACGGTGTAAACATCAAAGATGCGATCGCAAGAAGGCGGCTAGAAGTGTTCTCATCATGAGAACTCATCTGACGGTGTAAACATCAAAGATGCGATCGCAAGAAGGCGGCTAGAAGTGTTCTCATCATGAGAACTCATCTGACGGTGTAAACATCAAAGATGCGATCGCAAGAAGAAGGCTAGAAGTGTTCTCATCATGAGAACTCATCTGACGGTGTAAACATCAAAGATGCGATCGCAAGAAGGCGGCTAGAAGTGTTCTCATCATGAGAACTCATCTGACGGTGTAAACATCAAAGATGCGATCGCAAGAAGAAGGCTAGAAGTGTTCTCATCATGAGAACTCATCTGACGGTGTAAACATCAAAGATGCGATCGCAAGAAGGCGGCTAGAAGTGTTCTCATCATGAGAACTCATCTGACGGTGTAAAACATCAAAGATGCGATCGCAAGAAGGCGGCTAGAAGTGTTCTCATCATGAGAACTCATCTGACGGTGTAAACATCAAAGATGCGATCGCAAGAAGAAGGCTAGAAGTGTTCTCATCATGAGAACTCATCTGACGGTGTAAACATCAAAGATGCGATCGCAAGAAGGCGGCTAGAAGTGTTCTCATCATGAGAACTCATCTGACGGTGTAAACATCAAAGATGCGATCGCAAGAAGAAGGCTAGAAGTGTTCTCATCATGAGAACTCATCTGACGGTGTAAACATCAAAGATGCGATCGCAAGAAGGCGGCTAGAAGTGTTCTCATCATGAGAACTCATCTGACGGTGTAAACATCAAAGATGCGATCGCAAGAAGGCGGCTAGAAGTGTTCTCATCATGAGAACTCATCTGACGGTGTAAACATCAAAGATGCGATCGCAAGAAGAAGGCTAGAAGTGTTCTCATCATGAGAACTCATCTGACGGTGTAAACATCAAAGATGCGATCGCAAGAAGGCGGCTAGAAGTGTTCTCATCATGAGAACTCATCTGACGGTGTAAACATCAAAGATGCGATCGCAAGAAGGCGGCTAGAAGTGTTCTCATCATGAGAACTCATCTGACGGTGTAAACATCAAAGATGCGATCGCAAGAAGGCGGCTAGAAGTGTTCTCATCATGAGAACTCATCTGACGGTGTAAACATCAAAGATGCGATCGCAAGAAGGCGGCTAGAAGTGTTCTCATCATGAGAACTCATCTGACGGTGTAAACATCAAAGATGCGATCGCAAGAAGGCGGCTAGAAGTGGGCTGAATACTTTAACTGACACTTGATATTTACATAAATATATTTTTTTAAATCGTTTGACATGACGTTTCCATGAAATAATTATATGTACGGTACATTTTAATGCTAATAAACCAACCCTTGACTTAATACTTCAGTTTTTCTATTTGGCAAAGACGTGCAATAGAGATAACATTAATGAAATAAAGCTGATTCATTATTTTATATATATATATATATATATATATATATATATATAGATATATATATATATATATATATATATATATATATATATATATATATATATATATTGCTCATCTCTCACGACTTTTTTTTAAATTAAGAGGTACATTTTCATAAGATATACAGTACGCATAAATTACCGCATATATAGGGGTGGGGGAGAGAAGAGAGAAACAGGTAACATGTTCAGTTTCGCTGCAGCGAATAAGTAAATTACTGGTCTAATTACGGTAAATTAAAGGAGTTATGTGTTCATTTTACGAGGAAATTTCTCCTTTACTACTGGTGACTGCAGAAATTTCAGTCTTCCACACACAACCCTGTCAATCCCGTTCATTGTCTTGTTCATTCATTCACTAATGTATTCATTCATTCATTCACTGATATATTTATTCATTCATTCATTGACTAACATTGGACTGCCTGTGGAGCACATGTCTTCAATCAGCTCACGCAGTCCGTTTGTCTTTGTACCATACGCGCACGCTGTCTCCATGTTTTCTTTATCCTATTTGTCTGTCTCCATATCTCTTCGTCGTGTGTGCATTTTTGTTTTGATATGTCTCAGTTCCTTATGCCATGGGTATTCTAGAACTAGGACTACCTTGTAATTCTATCATTGAGGTTCCTCCATGTATGCCGTAGCCAGCGTCTTGTTTCAGCTTTTGTTCTAAGTGTATTGGTCTTCTTCTTTCTATCACTTTCCGGTTGGCGGTCTTTTTAATACAGTTTTACTAATTCTGATGTGCGTATTGTCCCACCACTTTAGATTACATGCCCTGACAGTGGGCAGTATCTGTGGTTGACATATTGTTATTTTCTCGCTAACAAGCATTAACACGAAGCAATATACAACCCCTGCAGACCCAAGTAGAACAGTCCCAACTGAGATGGTTTGGCCATGTCTGCAGAATGGGAGCAGATCGGCTACCACGGCAAGCATGGGAAACTAAGACCCAGGGATCCAGACCTCCAGGACGAACCAAAGTCTGCTGGGAGGACAACATTAGACAATCTTTGAAGGACCGAGGACTAGAATGGAACCAAGCCAGGAGGAAGACAACCGATAGAATAGTATGGCGCCCTCTCTTACAAACCTCTACACCTCACGGTAGAAGAGGAACGACTAAGTAGTAAGTATATATATATATATATATATATATATATTCTCTGTGAACGCCACCAAAGGTGTTATTGAACCACTTGAATTATGAAGGCATTTTTGTCTAATTTCAAATGTCTTTGTCATTACCGGCTGTATTAAAGCTCGACCCATGTAGTTCCAGAGGGTCTATGAAGAAAAACAGAAAGAAAAGGACTTCTACATACTCAGACATGTCGTAAAAGGCGACTAATATGAGATTGGGGCTGGCAACCTGATGTAAAACAAATGTATACAGAAACCACCACTGTAAAAGCAAGTGAATGCTTCTTGCAGGTTTCTATCAGGGAAGAGGGGGGGGGGGGGAAGAGCTACACTGGTGGCTACATAAGCCGCAATGACAGTCAAGAAGGAAGATATAATAATAAAACAACAACTCAGTTGTGATCCACACAATGGTCAGTAGTTGTTTATTTCTCGAAGCTGTGTAATAAGACAGTTACTTTGGCTTGATTTTATCTGCTAGGCGTAATTTATATATCAGAAATATAATATGAACCAGCTAATAGGTAGTGTCTCTCCTTACGTGTCTCCAGGTGTGTCTGGCAACTTCAGTTCCTTCCGATCTGATCCACCGCTTCAGTTTCACGACACACACGGTGACAACATCGAGCTACAGAATAACAAAACACGAGCACGGCGTTATGAGAGCTTCTGCAAGGGTATCTGCTTCAGTAACAGACCAATCGCCATTAACGAAAAGGTGAGTTTTACAAGCACCTGTTCTTCCAAGTTCCGTCTTTTTGATCTTCCATGTTCCGTCTTTTTGATCTTCCATAGTAAATTTTGTGAGACCACTTTCCTGATAACATTTATAGAAATGGTCGACTCGGGTCTTTCTTTGTCATTTGGTAGATTATCGCGAGATATTTAGACTCCTTTCCTGTTGTTTGTTTGTCCTGGGAGTTCCGTTGATTGACCCCTCTTGAGTTTAATTAGATTTCTTATTGTATCTGCTATAAACAACGGTTTCACCAAAATCACGAGGCCACGGTATGACAAGGACAGTTGTGAACCGGTTGTATTTTCGTGCACCGCTTTGTTAACAATATGTAACATAAAAGAACATTAGAGAAAGTACACCTTTACTCAGTGCAGTACAGCTCGCAGAGACATGCCTTCAATAATAAAACTGACACACAGCCCAAAGAAACCAGTCAACAACAGCAAAAACACCGCCTGTACAGAGGATATATCTAGACACTTCGCTGGCCATAAATGTTGAATGTAATAGAAGAAACAGTTGCGTAATTTTATTATGTTTAGACTCGATATGAATAATCCGACAAGTTGTTGTTCCCTTTCACACTTATCTGTCAGCACAATCTTGCGCATTTATAAAATAATGGAGCAGACTTTGAGAAGTAGTTATCAAGACTGTCACTCAAAAATTAACAGCCACATTATCAGTTTCTTGCACAGAGGCAAGCAGGTTTTGATAATGTGTGGGATCAAGGCTAAATATTTTCCTGCTTAAAGCTGTTAAAGAATGTATATTATATTATTGCAACAGTTGACTCATTCATAGAAGAGTTGTCCACCCGAAGAGCAGCAGCTGGGAGTGTTGTTCAGGCCATAGATGGAAGAGTCCTCAGTAAAAGAGAAATTAGCAAGAAGACGAAGATGGCTGTAAACCGCACCACCTATGTTCCAGTCTTGACTTATGGATGCGAGTCATGGACAATAACTACAACCCACAAAGGTCATCTCCAAACCTCAGAAATTCGGTATCTGAGGAAAATGGTTGAAGTAACAAGAAAAGTCATGGTCCCCAACCCGACGATATGTCATAGCAGACTCGAGTAGAACAGGCCCAATTACGATGGTTTGGCCATGCTTGCATAATGGGAAAAGATCGGCTACCACGACAGATATGTGAGACCAAAAACCAGGGGTCCAGACCTCCAGGACGACCCAGAGTTCGCTGGGAAGACAACATTAGACAATCTCTGAAAGACCGATGACTAGATTGGAGCCAGGCCGAGAGGAAGACAACCAATTGGATAGTATTTCGCTGTCTCTGGCTAACGTCTACACCTCATGGTAGAAGAGTAACGACAAAGTGGTAGAAGCAGCCATTCATTCATTACTTTTCAGTTCCCGATGGAGCACATGCCTTCAACAAATACATGTCATACCTTGCTGTCCTGTGCCATCCGTTCAAGGTCTTTCTTTGCTTTATTTATTCTTCTCATGTCTTTGACTATTTCCCATGTCCATGTGTTTGTAGGTATCCCCCTGTCTCTCTTACCATGGGAATTCCAGAACAGGAACTACCGTGTAATGATGTTATTCGTGTTTCTCTTTGTGTGCCCTGTCCAGTGCTCGCACCGCCTCCTCACATATTATTCCACTGTTATGTGTCTGATTCCTTCTCTCAGTTCCACGTTTGTGCTCGTGTCATATCATTTCATTGGTTCTGAAATTGTTGTTATAACGTTATTGGAAGAATGTTCCAGCATTTTCTTATCAGTCATGTTCTGTTTTATCTATCGTTCCTTGCTCTTACTTGTCTTTTTAGTTGCTTCCAGTGAGCGCATGTCTCCATCCATCTGTCATTTTATTCCTTTCGCTTTAGGTATACCATACGAAGCTCATTCGTGTTGTGGTATCCCTTCTCTGAGTGTTCATTGGTGTATAATGTTAAATATAATCATCTTGAGAGTTTCAAGATGATTGGTTATAAAATTGTCTGGAAGAATGAAAGTACAGATTGTGTACAAGTACTTATGGAACAGCTGGACAGGTCGGACATATGCCATGTGCTGGTTCAACCCTAGATGCTTACAGACAGTTGTTGCCTTAATTGAACCATGATTTACTCCCTTCTATATATCTCGTTTTATACTTATTTAATAGGAGAGAGAGAGTGTGTTTGTTTCAGATACTTATTTAATATGGAGAGAGTGTGTTTGTTTCAGATACTTATTTAATATGGAGAGAGTGTGTTTGTTTCAGATACTTATTTAATATGAGAGAGAGTGTGTTTGTTTCAGATACTTATTTAATATGAGAGAGAGTGTGTTTGTTTCAGATACTTATTTAATAGGAGAGAGAGTGTGTTTGTTTCAGATACTTATTTAATAGGAGAGAGAGTGTGTTTGTTTCAGATACTTATTTAATATGAGAGAGAGTGTGTTTGTTTCAGATACTTATTTAATAGGAGAGAGAGAGTGTGTTTGTTTCAGATACTTATTTAATAGGAGAGAGAGTGTGTTTGTTTCAGATACTTATTTAATAGGAGAGAGAGTGTGTTTGTTTCAGATACTTATTTAATATGAGAGAGAGAGAGGAAGAGAGAGAGAAAGAGAGGGAGAGTGATAAGCTGGCGCCCACTCCTCGGTTGCTTTCTCGGTTGCCCCTTTCATTGCTCGAAGTCTACTTACATCAGTTCGTCTGCTGTGATAGCACTTGGATCTGCGAATGATTTTATGACTGTAGTTCCCCCCCCCCCCCCCCCCCCCCCCCCCCCCCCCCCCCCCCCCCCCCCCCCCCCTCCCCCCCCCCCACCCCTTACGCACACACACACCACCACCACTTCTCTCTTTTCCTCCCGCCACCTCTGTCGCATCCAGACATATTTAATGTGTCTTAAACATCAGCGTCACAAATACGCTTAGAAAACGCAGAACCATTTAATTTACGTTCTAATCACGACTCTCTGAAAGACATCAAAGAGGTTGTTTACACTTACTTGGCGTAGGAATTCTTATCATTTCTTGTTTGCATCATGATCTGTTCTTGGCGGTATTTCTACTCTCTCTCTCTCTCTCTCTCTCTCTCTCTCTCTCTCTCTCTCTCTCTCTCTCTCTCTCTCTCTCTCTCTCTCTCTCTCTCTCTCTCTCTCTCTCTCTCTGTGTTCCCCCCCCCCCCCCACCCCCTTCCCCACCGTCATGTTTGAATCCCTAGAACCATGTTGTTTTTGCGTTGCTGAATAAAAGTTTGTTTTATTTTATGTCTTGCACTTGTTGTCGTTTGTTTTTCGTAACACTAGACACAAGGTCCGTCGGTTATATTAGGGCGCAAGTCCAAATATAAAAGCCCTTGCGGTCTGACACTTCAAGACAATGACAAGACATATAGACGGACATAGAAAAATAGAAGAAAAATAAATATTATAAAAATATAAAAATTATTTCATTGCATTGGTAAACATATGGAGAACAAGAGAAATCAAGTCTAACACGAAAATAAGAATCTTCAACTCAAATGTCAAGTCATTCCTATTGTATGGCTCTGGGACATAAGATGTGTTAAAAGTGAGGAATGCAGTCAGCAACCCATAGCTGACTACTTGCGTCAGGATCAGCGAACCAGAGCTAACCAAGACCCTACCCCACCTCCAAGTGATGGTCCTGGAAACAGGCTGCATCAATGCAGTCTGGCTGAGAGAGTAGGGATCGAAGTGGGAAGGCAAACCCGGTCCTAAAAAATGCCGTGCGGAAGTCGGATGTGTCGGGCCGAAAGGCGCAGATATCGCAGCTTTGCTGTAAACGGCGACACAACGCAACCAACATCCTTTTCAGGACGAACGCAGAAGAAGAAGAAGAAGTATGGCTCTGAGACATGGAGAGCAACTAAAACAACAACCAAAAAGCTACAGACTTTTATAAACGGGTGCTTGCGTAGAATAGAAGGACTGAAATGGTATGACAAAGTCACAAATGTGGAACTGATGACAAGAACCAGACAAGTGCCAGTGGAACAAGAGCTGAGAAGAAGACGCTGGCGATGGATAAGACACACATTGAGGAAACCTGTTGATAGCATTACAAGGCAGTCCTTGGTCTGGAATCCACAGGGAAAGAGAGGCAGAGGTAGACCAAAACACACATGGAGAAGAGAACTGGTTACAGAGGTGATAATGGTACTAGCAGCATGGATAGATCTAAGGAAAGCATTTGACAAGGTTTGGAAAGAAGGGCTTCTGAAGAAACTGAGAAACTGTAGAGTGAATGGTAGGATGTACAAATGGGTGAAAGCATACTTGCATAACAGAAGAGCCCGAGTACAACTAGATGGCCTCAAGAGTAAGAAAATTCTACTGCGTCATGGCGTCCCTCAGGGAGGGGTTCTGTTCTCCACACTTTTCCTAGTCTACATCAACGACCTGGTTGCTGAACTACCACATGGAATGACAGTGGCAATGTACGCTGATGACCTGGTAATATGGTGCACAGGTGAGCATGCAACAGTGGCCACCAAACTGCTACAAAGAGCTATAGATGCCTTAACCTCATGGGCAAATAGATGGTTTGTCAGCATCAACTCAGACAAGTGCAGCACTACGCTCTTCACCCTCTCTCCCAAACAAAAAGCTGGTGTCATCAAGATAAATGAAGAGCTCCTGAGAGAAGATAAACAACCCACCTATCTCGGAGTTACATTCGATGATAGGCTGACGTGGAAGCATCACATCAACAAGACAGCAACAAAGGCCAGGAGGAAGTTAGCCATCCTGAGAAAACTAAGTGGAACCACATGGGGAGCCAGCGGGAAAATACTTAGTAAAGTTTACCAGCAGGGCATACGACCACACCTGGAATATGGGTCAGCTGCGTGGTGTCCAGCATCAAACACCACATTACAAGAGCTAGATAAGGTGCAAAACCAGGCGCTTAGGGTCATCACGGGGGCAATGAAATCAACGCCTATAGTGGAGATGGAGAAAATGGGGAGGATACAAGCACTGAGAGAACGCAGAGACACGAAAGTGCTAACACAGGCAGAAAAGTTCCTCTGTATGCCAAGCCATCCAATGAAGGACAGATTCCAAAACCTAGCAATGGGGCGATTGAAAAGAAGAGCTTTATCCACCAGGCCAAACGATTTCGTAGACAAACCTCAGACCTGCCTGAAGTTGACATCCCCCTAAAGTATGTGCCAGAACAAACCCCTTGGAGAGAGGAGCCTGGACTACCAGTACACATCCAGACAAAAGTGAAAGGAATATTCGACAGGGATGAACAGAACAGCGTGCAACGTAGGACAGTCACTCTCAGTTTCCTGGATGATGAATACCCACAGGACCTCTGGGTCCGGATATACACGTATGGGTCAGTACAGAATGCAGTAAAAAATGGAGGAGCAGGAGTGTACATAGAATACCCAAACAACACTAGGGTTACGGTCTGAGTACCAACGGGGAAATTATGTAGCAACTATGATGCAGAAATCCAGACAATCAAGGTGGCAACTGAGAAACTGTTGAACACCAATCTCGGTCCACAGCCTGTAGTATTCCTGACAGATTCAAGATCAGCACTCCAAGCACTTCAGTCCAGAAAATTGCCAGGTATACAAGCCCTACTTTCTGAACTGTGCAACCAGCGCAATGTCGCCATGCAGTGGATACCGTCTCTTTGTGGAATACCAGGAAACGAGAAAGCGGACCGACTGGCTAAAGAAGGTGCTGCAGACGAGCAACCGGATGTACCAGTTACGTATCATCAGAAGAAAAAGATGATCAAATCAATCAGAAAGCCACCAACACCAACACAGGATGACTACCAAGCTATGAACAGATCAGAACAAATTGTCATTCTGCGCCTCAGAACAGGACACAACCGACTCCGCAGCCACATGTATAGAAAATTCAAGATTGACAATTCAGCCATGTGTACATGTGGACAGGCACCCCAGGCTGCGGAGCACGTACTTCAAGATTGCCCCGAATATGATATATTGAGGCAAACCCACTGGCCCAGAGAAACAACACTGGAAGCAAAATTAAACGGACCTCTGTATGAACTACAAAAGACAGTGAAGTTTATACAAGAAACAACATTGCAGATATAGACAATATATTTCAAGCGAACGAAAGAAGAAGAGGTGATAATGATGAGAAAAACATGGAAAGAACTTGAGCGGATGGCGCGGGACAGTAAGACTTGGCTTGTGTTTGTTGAAGGCCTATGCTCCTTGGGGAGCTAAAGGGTATTGATTGATTGATTTAAATATTATTTATTATTATTACTATTATTCTTATCATATATGTAAGCGGTAGATTTGGAGAGTTATGGAAATGAACGGGACCGAGAGGTTTGAAATCTAACTATCAAATCGAATGCGAGCAGAAACTGTAACGTTCGCATCCCTGTTAGGATTTGACCCTACGCTCCAGAAAGAATACCTGTTAGGACGTAATCTTACGCTCCAAGAAGAATCTCTGTTAGGAGGATGTGACCCTGCGCTCCAGGAAGAATCCCTGTTATGACGTAACCGGCCTACGCTCCAGGAAAAATCCCTGTTAGAATGTGACCCTATGCTGCAGGAAGAATCCCTGTTAGGAAATAACCCTACGCTCCATGAAGAATCCCTGTAATGACGTGACCCTACGCTGCAGGTAGAATCCCTGTTAGGACGTAACCCTACGCTCCAGGAAGAATCTCTGTTATGACGTAACCCTACGCTCCAGGAAGAATCCCTTTTAGGATGTGACCCTACGCTCTGGGAAGAATCCCTGCTAACGGAGTGGCTTTCACGTCCTTAACTCTTACGTCCTTGACCCTACGTAATAGAATCATCGTCAGCTTTCACGGACACATGTAAAAATATGAAGGTCCTGTGAGTCTTACCTGCTCTGTGCGAAAAGGCCCGACACTTAAGTCCCTTCACAGCCTTTCTCTTGAATCAGTTATTTGCCTTCTTTTGACGAGGCACTACCGCTCAAGTATGGACAGTGTCGGTTATATTTGGCCGCCATTGCCTATTTAAAAAAAAGTAAGAAGCGAACGTTGGTGCATTGTTGACCTGCAGCAAGTCCTGCAGGCGATTGCTAGCTCTGATCGTCTTGCTCAGCGGCTCAGTCTTGTTGCTGTGTTTCTTTTGGCTGTCACTTCTGTATGTGTATGTGTGAGGGTTGTATGGAATATAGTGCTACTGTCTGGCACAGCTGACAATGTTCACGTCAGCAAGGTCGGGCTTACTGTAGTGGCCGACAGTTGTATAATATACTGAAGCACATTAAAAACGCACCACTATTATATATACTGATGCCGAGAAGCTGGAAAAAAAAAGTGTGGGAATGGATTTTCCCCGTGTTTGTCATGAAGTAGAGAGCGAATGGCTGCAGGAATGGAAAGTGCATGATTCAACTCACGGGTTTGTGTACAGACTACATGAAAACAATGAAAGTTACACGTGCAACACGATTCCCAACAGCTATGACTCTGAAAATGTGTACGCGTTGTGGCAGTATACTCGGTATAAAAAGGCCGTTGAGAGAAAACACCCAGTACATGTGCTTGAAATGCCACGACTATCTGAAAACGACTGCCAACGAGCCATTGGTATGTTGGAGACCGGAATGAGCTCGCGGGCCATTGCCAGAAGGATGAATTGCCACCACAGCACTATTGTACGTCTCAATGAACGTTACGGAACCACTGGCAGTGCCCGGGATAGACTTCGGAGTGGCCAACCACGAGTTACTACCCCTGCGCAAGATCGTCATATTGTGCTGAGTCACCTAAGGAATCGTTCTCTCCCGGTAAGTCAAACAGCAAGAGCAATAGTGGGTAGACGTGGGCAAGTCTCTCGAATGACAGTCATACGACGACTCAGAGATACAGGCCTTACTGCAAGACTACCTTATGTTGGGCCAAACTTGACTCACAGACATCGTCAGCAGCGCCTGCAATGGGCAGAGCAACATGTCAGATGGACTAGACTGCAGTGGAATGCTGTCCTATTCACAGACGAGAGCAGATTCAACATATCCTTTGCTGATGGACGTATGCGGATTTAGCGACGGTGTGGAGAGCGCTTTGCAGATTGCTGTGTTCGTCAGCACAACCGATTTGGAGGTGGCAGTATTCACATTTGGGGAGGATTCAGTTTTCACCATCGCTTGCCTCTTCACGTCTTCCGTGGAAATGTTAATGCTGTGACATTTCGAGATGAGGTTCTGGATGCATTGGTTGCTCCTGCGTTCACAAATTATCCAGACTTGCAGCTTCTCCAGCAGGATAACGCACGTGCACACACCGCAGGCATTACGCAGCAATATCTACAGCAGCAGAACATTGTGACAATTGATTGGCCTGCCGTATCACCAGACATGTCCCCTTTAGAACATCTGTGGGACGAGCTTGGATGCAGAGCCTACAGGCAAGGTTCTCCAGCTAATCTGCAACAGCTCGAAGCTGCTCTTACACGTGAATGGGACTTGATTCCCCGGAATTTCCTTCAGAGACTTGTGCGTTCCATGCGGAGCCGCTGCCAAGCTTGTTTGCAAGCACACGGTGGACATACCAGATACTGAGGATAGTGTGAATGAATTTTTTTATTGGTTGCATTTTTGGTTTTCTCCCTTGCCTGCACAGAATGCAATGAATTTCATAACAATCAAATGTACAAATTAATGACCAGCATGGATTCATAGGAAAATGAATACAGATTCCAAATATGTAAACTTGTAAACACTTATATTTACATTTCACACTCTGTTCCTGGATTATACAGGTGGTGCGTTTTTAATGTGCTTCAGTATATATATATGAGCGAATGTCATGAGTTCTTTAGGTTGGTCTATATTCTGTTATCACCCACACAACAGTAACGTAAGGTCAGGAAATCCACCAACGGGTAAGACTAATAAGGTTTTTCCAACGCATACACCGTTCATTGATCACAGCAACATTGACATCACGGACAGTACATTGTCACAGTTTATAAAATGAATCAGATCGCATGAATAGCTAATCAAGGAACAGTCAATTGTTGAAAACGTCACAATGGCAAACATGTGCTAATAATCCATAATGACTTCACTTGTTGAAAAACGTTACAATGGCAAACATGTGGTAATAATCCAGAATGAATCTGATCACATAAACAGCGATTCATCATACATTGAATTAGCAGAAATAATCCATAGGGAATTGGTTGCGTAAATAGCAATTCGTCATAAATAGTCATAGCCGATATGATCCATGGCATTTGAATAATCTATTGAATCTATTCCCTTAAATAACACTCTGGACACACTAACGAGACTATAAACCGTCTCGAACCTCTCCCGGATAACTTGTCGTAGATTTTTGATAGGGGAATTAAGACTTGGGTTGGTCCCTTCTGAATAGATTAGAATCAGTGATAGCAACAGTGAGAGATAATAATAGAAATAGATTTCCACGAGTGAGATGGAGAAATTAAAAGAGTCTGTTCCTGAAATCGAGAATTTTCTCTTTCTTTCAGCCTATCTTCTACAACAGATCTAGAGGAGTCAGACAGTCTAAAAAAATATATATATCTCCACACACACAAAAGTGACGACAGTTAGACGCACAGACGTGGAAAAACTATAACGATGAAATATAGATATTTTGGAACGAGCTGACCGACCCGCTTGAATAAAGTTTATGTAAATTTATTAACATAAGGAAAATTTTCCACAACACATAGATGTTAATATCAAGCATAGAAAATACATATAAGGTAATGAATTACTACAAGTATAATAGACCCATAGGTGTAATCTTTTCCCTCGATGTTTAGCCCACGATCCTGTTAGAAGAAAAGTGATAGCCCCAAAGAGTCACGGATATATACGCTATGTTCTATGATTTCCCTTTAAAGGTATGAACAGAACTGATACTCTACTCTATCCTAAGGAAAATATCATTAGCAACAACAACACAAAAACTGCATAAAGGAATTTAAGACAGCAAAATTGGTGCCAAAAATATAACAATAAAGGAATCACTCAGTCCTGCATTCACTCTATTCATGTCAGCCATGGCCACGCGCTTGCATTCGTACTTACAGCTTTGGTAGCAACTTCTGGAAAAACAATTTTTAGGACATACACATACAGAATCTCCAGTGTTATTCTTGGCCAAGGGAACCCCAGCTCCGCAAAGACAGGTTGAATTCACTACTTCAGGGAACGTTTCCGTGGTTATTATTATTTAGGATATCTGTTTTATGTCACATTAAAATTGTCTGGGCACGAAAGTTAACAGCGAGCACAGTGTCAATAGCTTAGGTTTTCCAGTACCTAGGAATGTCAGGTCGGTGCCTTCTCTCAGTATAGAAATTTAATTTGGTCACACCACAATTAGTCAAAATGTCATAATGTTAATGTTTTGTAATTTTTTCTCGCCACAGGGCTGCATGTACCTGAGAGTTTGTGAAGAAATATAATCTGGCTCAAAGGCCCAGTATAGGCATTTAGTCTTTAAAACCGTTAGTGATATTTGTACTGTGTCTATTTCTGGAGGCACACACACTGCCAGACAGGTGTTAACTTGTAAACCCACGTGGTTAAAGATAAAAAATGTTTCTTCTCTCAGTTGTACTAAAACCGCTGGAAAAATTTGGGCTGACCCAAAACTGTATAAGGAAGAGAAAAGTACAAAATACTTAACCATAATATTATACACACCTCCTATCCTCGCGTAAAATATAATATTACATTTTTTTTTTAAATCAATCATCATGAATTAGAAATACATACGTATTTCGTCAATACTCAATGATGAATCGGTGCAGTTATAAGTTAGTTTAAAATATTCTCGACTGATTACTAGAAATTTAATTAAATTTATTTACAGCTGCATGAGTTTAAGCTAGAAATAATAATTTATTCTGCTTTCCACTGTAACGCAGTAACTAGTGAATATAACAGACTTATGATTTAATCCCTCTGCACAGAAATCTAACTAGTGAAAATAAAATAGGCGATTTACCACTTAAATCACTCACAAAGTACTAGATATAATATTACCTCCAAACAGAACTACGGCTATCACCACGACTAGAATTATTCACTAGATAGGTATCCTAGAAGCTCGGCAAAAAATTGACGAGAAAACTAAGAAACTTCGCTATACAAGCTTATTTCTCTAGCACGAGCGATCCGTCTACTGCAACTTAGGAGTACTGAATGCTTGAAGTCTAACTTCTTCTTCTTCTTCCGTCCTTAGCCAAAGACCGACCAAGCAGTCAGAGGCCATCACGCCTTGTGGCGTCTTAAGGGCAACAGCAGATTGATTTTCTCTGTTGTAGCTTCCCATCACGCCTAGCGGCGTCTTTAGGGCAACAACAAATAGATCCATCTGCCGTTGTTTCCGTAATCGGTGTACAAGCCAACGGGTGATCAGCCCATTGGGCATGAAGTCTAACTACTGGGGTTTAATATATGAAAACGGACAAAGGATGCACGCCATTCTTAAAAACCCGAAAATGCGTACCGTCTTAACACTTCACATTAACTCAGGCGCCAGCAATAAAACTGCCAGTGCTCGTTCTAACACCTACAGCTACCTCTGGTCATTTCCCAGCGATGCATGTTGGCGCCTTCTCACACCTAACACCGAGAAACTTAACCAAGAGCGCCGTGTCAGATGAAAATGTTAGACGATATGTCTGCCATCCCATGTCTGTCGAGACGAATTTCACACTATTCGGTCTCCTCACGAACTTAGCTTAACAGCAATAAAATGCGTTGCTAAATAAGAAAAGAGACAGGCGAAGGTATGAATGGGAGAGTTATATTTTTCACAATCAGACGAATTCGAAAAAAAGAAAGGATAAAAGAGCGATAATAAAGTAGAAGACACGGGTAGAATAAAGAAAAGATAGAAATTTATTAATCATAAATCTCTCTGCGACATACCTAATGACCGAGATTATAGTTTCTCAGTACAACTCAGTAAATCTTCACTCAAGCGCGAACTAACCGCTTGAGATGTGAGCTCAGCTCACCCGTATCTCTCCCCCAACTACTCAGAACATTTGAACACTTTCTTTATATTTAAAAAACTAACAACTACTCAGTTGAGCTATGTTCAAAATATAGTGTACAAAGCACCCATGTAAAAAATCATCTCATAACTTTAAACGTGCTTACTAGCGTGTCTATAAAAAATCAGACCCGTACGTAAGAATCCCAAACACTTAACTCCCACTCGAATGACTTAACATTAACCCAGGAACTATGGTGATCTAATTTAGAAAGACTGAACTTTCCGAAGACATACCTTGAAAAATAATCATGTCTGAAGGAGTAGATGGAAAATCGGTTTCAATTTTAGAATGAATAGTTGTTGTAAAATATCTCTCAGCCTTACCTTTCTTGACAATAATGATAGATGTGTTGTTCAGAATACGCACACATTTCTCATTCACTTCAGTTTTTTTTAAATTCCCAATGATAAATGATCGGTTTTCCCCGTTTTTGTTTGTACTCACTCTTGCAAACTTTGTATTCAAATGGAACGTATATGTGACAAAATGTCTGAACATGCTCGTTTGTGTGATCTCTCACACTTTCAGCCCTCCGACAGTATCCTCTCGTTTTCTTCAGTTTTCTCACTCATCACTTTTATTTGGCATAAATCATGCCTTTTCATTTGTATTTTCACTATTTTGCTCTATGCTGGACATAGCATGGTGAAGTCTCTAACACGCCACTACCCTATGGCAGTATTTGCTACGGGAGTAATTCTTATCTTATTGTGTCGCATTCACGCTCAAATCACCCCGTAGGTCAGCGGTTTTCAACCTTTTTGAGTCCATGGCTCTCCTGACCAACTACATTCTTTCTGCGGCTCCCCTGTGAGATAACTGGTAAAAACTCTAGCGATGTTTCGACATTTAGCCGAACTTTTTTTGAGCAGGAGAGCTTTGGAAAGGCTTTTAAACAATGTAATTTAAAAAAAAATGCAATTGGGCAATCTGTGAAAAAATTACATGTACAAGAAAAAATATACACGAAGTGCACTTTGAAAACCCTTACTATAAAAAAGAAAACAGCACAGATAAAATAGTTTCTTTCTAACATTTTTTTATATTTTTGTCTGAAAATCATTCCCTGTTATACTGCACTCATGATTCAGTCTCCAAACAAAAAACTTGTACAGTAAAACAAAATAAAAAATATGATGAATAAAGTACCAGTCACCTCAGTGTGAAACTTGAGCTTGCTTGTTGTTACACAGCGTGTCAAATCTTGGCACCAATTGAGATACAGCTACTCTCATTTCCTTCTCCACATCAAGTCTTGATCTGAACTTGGTTTTTATGACATCCACTGTTGAAAACCCAGCCTCGCAGAGATAGGAGGTTGTAAAAGGAATTAATATCTTCAGTGCTTTCTTGCTCAAGCTTGGGAACTCCTTATATTACTGAATACCAAAATTTTGGCAATGCCATGGATGGAAACTTCGCTTATAGTGAAGAGTCTGATTAAAGTTCTATCAGTTCTTCCACTTCTGCAGTAGCCTACTGAAGTCCGAAGGAGCATCACTACTGAAGGGATTTTGAACTCACTGAAACCTGTCACAGTTTGTACAGTTTTCAGGAAAGTATTTTTCAAGATCACTGAGTTGAGATAAGTGTCCTTGAATTATAGAAACAATATCTGCACTAAAATCTATTTCATTGTCTGTAATGAACTGCTGCAAACCTGGGAAGTAGTCCATTTCTCCTCCTTCATTGATTTTTCTCTTCCAAAGAAGCTTCTTTTTGAAGGCCGAAACGTTGACAATAAGTTGAATCAAAGGAGTTTCACTTACTTGCAGAGGCTTATTCAACGAGTTCAACTTTTCAAAAAGATCACAGAGGTATGCAACTTTTAACAGGAAGTCAGTGTCCAGAAAGCACTTAGCGCTGACATGGTGAATGCGCGGAAAGTTGATGGGTGGGTTGGGGGAGCGGGACTTCAAAGGCTGGCCAACATCAAAAGTGAAATTTCTCCGGGATCACGCAGGTTCACAAACACCAAAAATGAAATTTCCCACAGCTCTGTGTTTTCTTTACAGCTAAATACCCAAAAAAATCCACGCCCACCCACGACGCCCCTGACCGTCAGTCATGGTGCACCAGGGCGCCGCGGCGCACAGGTTGAAAACCGCTGCCGTAGGTGATAAATATCACATTTGCAAGGAGTGTTACCCAGATTTGTAGTTATAGACGCGGCAGATTAAAACATACATCGGCCAGCGTTAAATCACCGATAAGACTCGGAGTTTGCGCACTCATACGACAGATAACGAGACTACTATCTGTGACACCTGTGGGCAGGCAAGAGTGATATAATTGCTTCCGTTCACTGGGTTAAAAGTAATCATGGATGTATTACATTTTAGACAATATGAGTCTACAAATGTGTTTGTGAGAGTGTATGCAAGACACCATATTACCATATATGGGAGACGTGACCTTTTGCAAAATTGTTCCGTGCAGGAAATATTTTGAAAGTGCCACACCCGACCTGTTTGAAATGATTGGATCTTTCTAATTAGATTCATAACAACATTGAGGGGGAATATAGGCTGACCATTTCGCAGTTTTATCTCACTGTGAATTTCAAGCTCGCCAAGACACCAGACCTCGCCAGAGTGAACGCCGATACCAGGAAACTGAAGAAACACGGAGTCAGAAAGGGAATCTATTGTAGAATTACAGCATCACAGACGAATGTAAGAGAACGATTCGTCTCTT
Organism: Oreohelix idahoensis; assembly: GCA_024509875.1. Taxonomy (NCBI): domain Eukaryota; kingdom Metazoa; phylum Mollusca; class Gastropoda; order Stylommatophora; family Oreohelicidae; genus Oreohelix; species Oreohelix idahoensis. Next base: position 473,109 of record JAMPIV010005506.1, read on the forward strand.
TTGTTCATCTGAGCAAACAAGTCTGTAGCGAGGATTGGCTTATTGGTGGTACCAGCAGAACGTACTATTTCTGGAACAAGACGGGATCAGTGGCCTGCGCTTTAAGACAAAGGACGCACTGTTTAGACTTTCCTTGAAGTTTCTGGGAGACGAGCTACACCCGACAACCTCTTGACCAGAGACGAGTGATCAATGTGAAGAAATAAAACCTTCATTGGCAGCTAAGTTCAAACATATGCTGCCACTTGAACATCTGAACCCTTTTCAACATCCACAAAGGATGATAGTTTTTCTTTATCCATAACTATTCAACTTATTTTCCAACTGTTAAAACCTAAAGTGATTATTGAATTATGTTATTTGTAATGTTACAAATTTAACTTCGATTTAATCATTTTAAAGTTACTGCATGTTTGTCTCAGTCAATTACTACACATATTCTAAACAGAGCTATACTTGAATAATAGAATTCCACTGAGTAAATCAGCGGTTGGGGCTTAACGAGCTAGAATAAACCATTGCCTAAATTCTTCATAAAAGTGTCGGCAGATTATAGAATTAACGTGCTTAGCGACAGCCAGCATTGTTTTCGCTTATCTGAATATCTTATGAAGACTCCCATGTGATAGAAGCTACTCTTCTATTGACATTTCTGCCAAGTAATCTTGTGTAAAGATAGACTCCATTGAAGCCTATAATAGATACTCTTGAGTTTTGGCCACCGTTGGACCACTACTGCAAAGCAGGGGAGGCAATACCGTCACAGTATAGTTGTACACACATGCACGCGTAGTAACATGTCATAAGACAAGTAACCTTGAAATCGAAAAGAACACAACATATCAGAAAGGAAGAGTGAAAACATTCGTAGCTTGTGTTCAAGACAAAGATACTCTCAGGCAGAAACATACGGACCGCTTTAAAGTCTCAAACAGTGTCACATATCTCTGCTGGATGATCGGCTTCCTGGTGTTGCATCAAGAGAGCTTTTTTAATTTTTTAAATTAAAGTTTTGCCTCGTTTTTATGAGGCGCGTCTCGTTCAACCTTAACAAAGGGCCCCTTAGTTATATTAGGGCGCATGTCCAAATATAAAAGACCGTGAGGTCCGGTTTATACTAGTGTATTGTAATTAAATAGAGCGTTGGAAAATTTAAACTAAATAATATTTTGCCGAATGTTCACATCAAAGAACAGGTCACGTGTCACGGAATTTGCCTCCCCTGCTTTGCAGTAGTGGCCCAACAGTGGCCAAAACTCAAGAGTATCAAATCTGGGTCTTCAAAGGTGTCTACCTTCGCACAAGATTACTCTTGGCAGAGTTGTAGATAGAAGGATAATGGTGCTTCTATCTCAAGGGAGTGACATAAGATATTTCAGAAGTCCAGAACAATGCTGCGTTGGGCAGGGCAATTGTTAACGTATATCTGATCCGCCGCCTTTTATGATGGGAGAAAGGTAATGGATCCCGTTACACACCCATTGAGGCATATTGGGAATATGGTGTTAGGCCTATATTTTCTTGACCATCTGCACACTAGGGGTGATGTGGTCAGCGTCACGCCGGCCGCCGTAAACTTCCCAGAAGTTGCTCTGGTACCCAATTGGGGCTGGGTCGACCCAGGAGCCGTTTGCGGCCTAAAAAAATCCCACATCACCTGGGGATCGAACCATAGACCACTGAGCTAGGAAGCCAGCGCACTAACCACTATGCTACCGCGGCTCCTTTTATGATGAATTAAGCAATTATTAATTTCAGCTCGTTCAAGCCCCCACCCTGATTTACTGAGTGGAATTCTTCGTATTATGGTATAGCTCTGTTTAGAGTGTATTTAGTAAATTGACTGAGACAAACATGCAGTACATTCAAAATGACTAAATGGACGTTAAATTTGTATACTTACATATAATAGATTTAATAATCATTTAGGTTTTAACAAGGTTTAAAAAATGAATAATTATTTATCAGAAAAACTATCACCACTGTTGTGATGTTATGGAAGTTTGTAAAGGAGGTCACTTGGCAGCTTTTATGTGTTACTTAGCTGTCTGTGACGGTTCTGCTCTTTCTGATGGTTTGGTTCTTGGTAAACTGTAATGCTGATCATGCTCGTCGCTGGTCAAGGTTGTAGGGAAGGGGGGAAACGTTCACAGAAGTACCAGGGAGTGTCTACGAAGTCCCTCGTCTTAAAGCCCCATCTGATGATGGTATCTAGCTTCGACTACAGGTAACTTTGACCCTTCATGTTCCAGAGATAGTACCCTCAACTGGTACCACCAATTAGTATGGTAAAAGAATAGAAACAAATACCCTCTGAGTATTGAGTTTCCCGACACATAGTTATGTGTCTTCTTCTTCCTATTCCACCATCCCATCTACCTCAGATTTTACCGTCGATGAGAATTAAGCTTAATCCCTCGAGAGAAACCTTTCTTTACATTTAAATTGAATAGCTGTATATTTACTTTACATTCAAATGAAGAGGTTAATAGTATAGATAAAATATGTTTACATTTACATCTACACTGGTTGAAAAATGTTCACAACATACATAGAATATGTTTCAGTTATATCTACACTGGTTAAAAAATTTTCCACAATATAAATAGAATATGTTTTCATTTACATCTACACAGGTTGAAAAGCTTGAAAACTTTCATTATTTTTAAAGTAAATATGTTTACATAGACATTTACACTGATTTGTTGATGTAAATATTATAATTAGAATGTACATTTCTTTCATTTTTCCCTCACTGCTCCATATGGAACTTGGGACTATGTATGCTTTTAGTTCTCTCTTAGAAACTAGCAATAAAGCAGTCACTAGCCCTTGCAGTGGTGGTTCATGAAATCATCATTTTATATGCTGAGGTTGCCAGCCTCAAATGACTTGGACATCCACTAGCAATTTTCACATATTAATATTCACATGGCAATATATACATATTAGTTCACATGTTAGTAATGAAAAATATAGAATGTAAAATGTACAACTTACGCCAATCTTGGCTTACAGACTGTTTGCTCAGAGAAGTAGGTTAAGGCACTAGCAGATGCCTTTTTTTCACGAGTTCTTTGGGGGTCGTTACTTTAGCCATAAATTCCCACTATGACTTCGTGTTTTCAGTTTCCTGAGATCTCGGTTTTCCTTATTAAAATGATAGAGTTTTCATGGGCTGTTTAAGTCCTTCAAAATGCTCCAGCAAATTCCGGTCTGATAGATGGAATTCTGATTCTAGTTTTAACTCTGGCAGTCTGGTTGTCGTCTTGCAAGCGATTCTCACAGTGTCTAGACTTGCACAAATTGTCAAATTATATGGCCCTTTGCCTACCCTGCAGTTGTTTGTTATGATTATAGGAGGCGTCCGATCAGAAGTTTCGCGGTTCCTCTATTTCGAACCCCCGCCAATCGTTTCAAAACTGCATATATAGGTGGGTTAATGCAAAATTATTTCCGCTTGAAATTCTGTGCGTTATGCAAAAGGTCACCTCTCCCTTATATGGCATTAAAACATCCGATTGCATTCTCTGCAATGCTTACAAATACACCATCTTCCTTTTATCTAAAGTAAACAGGTGGGCAGGAAATGATGATGTCATTCATGTCTGTCCAAAATGTGTCGCCCAGACAAGTAATCTCTTTGTCCGTCGCGTGTGCACACACAATTCGTCTGCTGGAGGGTAATTTTATCGCCTGGCATGGCCCGAGCAAACAAAACCATGCGAAAACTGACCAGGTCCATATGAGTTTTGCCTGCGCTAATCTCCGCAAAGCTGTGAAGCGCCAAGCAAATGTGATGAACCATCACCAAAAAGGAGTGTCAAATGATTTGACAATATCAAATATCTGCTTGACAAGCTGAAGAGAAAGAAATGTGTCGACCTGGAAATTTATCGTAATCAGTCCTCACTTCAATTGAAAATGAGTACTGCCGTAGTGGAGAAGGGATCGAACCCAAAATTCCGTGACATCACGTTTCGGTCAAACCCAGTTCACGAATAGAATGGATGTTAGTAAACTAGCACTAGGGGGGTTTTGTTTTTTTACTTGGAACGCGGGAACAGTGTAACCGGGGCAGGTGTTCCTTAGGACTGGAACGGCACCATATTACCTTCATGTGGCAGTGCCGGTATATGCAGTATTTTCAGTTTACTTTACAGAGAGCAGATGTTTAACTGGCCTAATCACCAGAGATTTAGATTTCTCTCTTAAATTTGTGTTACCAGGTTCGATTTTCTTCTCTTAGGTGTTGATGTAGCGAATTTAATTGAAATGGATAGATTTCTTATCTAGATCTCAAAACTGTAGTAATTCACCTTTTCAACAGCGTTCGATTTCATGCAAAACTTTTAATATCTTTCAGCATGAAACTTAAAATTTCAACAAAGTCTGGAATTCAGAACATTTTTACAATAATAAGTATAATAAAATTCTATCATCTCATCAGATGCTTTCATCGATGCAAAAATCCCTTTTTGCATCCTTGTCTCGTAGGCCTACTCAATTGTCAAATATGGCGAACCTTCTCATTCCACCGTGTTCCTTCCTTTAAGTTACAGTCTTATTTTAGGTTCGACGACATTTACCCATCTCCTCAGATTTGTCCTTGATTTCTTTATCGTCATAAGCATTCCTTGAGTTAAATGCTTTCCAACACAAGAATATTTTCTACTCTACATGGTTTGAGGTGTAAGACATTTTTTTTTGCAAATTGACTCAAATCCTCGAACCTAGTTCTGCTGCGACTAGGGTTGGGAGCTCTATTCAAAATACATATTTAACGATTGTCACTACTTACGCCAGTAAGAAAATAATAACCACTCAATGTCCTGAAATACACATTTTATAAGAAATGTTGAAGTTTGATTTTCTCAAACTAAGAAATATGTAGAGCTGGACCAGATACGACCTCTTGAGTTGCGCTCTTTCATTCTACTGCCAAAATGGCGTCGTTGTTCCACTTTCCCCGGGGTAAATCTGAGCTATCCGATTGGTCAGGGGAAATCACCCAATTATTAGAAATGGCGTGTAGAAGCGACTCTACCCTAAATATGTGACACTATTTATTATTTTCTGTTTCTCATAAAATATAAAATTATGGGGTGGTCTGTGCTTCCTCTGTCTTGTAAGAATATAGTCTGTTTCCAAAGGAACAACTATGTACACGGCCACATATAGATCCCGGGGCTCCGCAAATGTATCCCGTAGGGAGACATTTGAGTACTATCAATAACAAAAATCCATCCCCAAAAATTTCTAAGTTCAAAAAAATTTTTCAGAAAAATTTAAAGTTCAAAAATTTTTCTAAGTCCAAAAATATTTCCAAAAAATTTAATCTAATTCTTATACTGGGGTCCTATGTCTATATGAGGTCGTCTGCTATGTAAAAAAAAAAAACTAGTAGTGGACATCAACTTCAAAAAGTGTAACTTATTCATCACATCATAATATTTTTCACCAAATTTACAAATTGGCAACACTGCCCAACAAAATCTGCAAAACACTCATAAGGTCATCACTAAAAAAAATGTGACGAGTGGCAACACTGGGGAATGAACAATAAACTATCTTATTTGCAGAACTTGGCTGGATTATCATAATCTATTACATTTCATTCAAAAATATAGTTGATTACATTCTCTTGGATGTGGTAGGGGTGTTATCTCTTTTCTGTACTGTTATTTGCTCCATATTAAAAGCCTGCAAGTACTAAAAAAAAAATCTTTTTTTTTTTTTTTTTCTGGCGTACTTATTTATTCTATTTCCCAAGTACTCTGCAATATTCCAAGAAATGTCCAAAATCTCTAATTCCTATGGTAATGGCAATCCACTTTCATAGAATAGCCAATGTTTTCATGGGTACTCATCATCATCTTCTTCTTTTTTTTTTTTTTTTTTTTTTTTTTTGTGAATGAGCCACTTGCTCATTATTACATGTAGAAAACATCTCTAAACATAATATGCATATTTATCAGACGATAATACGACCAGCATCATTTTTATAAGTAATCATTTTTCACAATAAAAGCATTGAAACCTCATGGCTTATCCTTATTTATTTATCTGAATGTTTCCTTGTTATAGACATTTTCTAAATGGTAAGTGTATAAATTCGTTCTAAGTCCGTCACTGTAGAAAATGTTTATATATATTTTTTTTTTCCATTTTCTTTTTTTTTTTCAAAATATGTGATGTTTGTCTCCAATATCCGTACGTCTGGTGGTGATCCTGTCCATTAGTCAGTTATTTCTAATCATTCCTTCTTTTCTGTCAATACAGTATTTTTTCTGTGAACTCTTTCCTAGAAATATTATTTTATATATATATATTTATTCTTCAAAGATCTTCTTTGACTTCCCATACATCAATTTTCAAACATCACATTATTCAGCAACCAACAGACGAATGTGTTACTATCATATTATGAAATAGAAGGGAAAAGAAAAATATAGTTTCCAAATCATCATGAATTTTCTACATTGGGTTCCGTATTACTTTATTTTCTCTTTTAAGACAACTGCTTATACTCTTGACAATATGTATCCATGTTGTCACTCTCGAGGCATCCTTGTATACAATTTATATTTGTCTCCTTTTTTTTTTTTTTCATAACACCAATGTATCATTTATGGTGTTCCAATATCATTGTATCTATTCTAGTCCTCCTGTTATCTTGAGAATTCATCCTTAGTAACTCCCTATGTACCTTATCTAGCAATACCTTTATGCAAAACACATCAAACAATTATTTATGGAACTATCAACTGAGATGTAAGAACTTTTGACAATATGAGATGAAAAAAAAATTTTGGGGTCATCACTCAAAAAAAAAATGTGACATAGAAAGGAAGAAAATAATCAATTGATCGTGAGGAATCTACAATATTCTCGTAAGACAAAGTTCCTGGCACTCTGACTACTATTTATCCATATTATTTCTGGTTATCCTTGCATACAGTGTACCATTTCCATTTTCTTTATAAGTCCAATTCCTCGCTCATGGTGCTCCAATATTTAAAATGTGGATCCTTCCTATTCCTCTTATTCTGTACTGGAAATATATCCTTATTAATTGTCCATGTACTATATTTGCGAATATTTATCATCAATATATCAACTAATCATTTATAGAACTATTAACATAAATGTCTAGACTTTACTAAAACATGAACAAAAACATGTCTTTTTACATATGTGCAAAATTTCGACACCAACTCTGCCTTCGCTGGTCGAGGGTTAGTCAGAGTTATGTGGTGCCTGTAACATCCGCTGACTACAGCCAGATGGGTGACTTATGGTACTTATAATTCAAAAATCTCATCCGTCAGTTATCTTAAGTGTGGGGCGGGGGTCTATTTCATGGTGTCCTTGACCAAGTTTGCTGCATTTCTAATCTAGATATTTTTTTTTTTTTTTTTTTTTTTTTCATAGTATCTCCATGATATATCTGTGACATGTCTGTCCTTGGGATAACATTATTTTTTTTTTTTTTATCCAATATCCTCGGGGTGAGCAAATCTCAGTGTGTCCACTTTCATCAATCATTTATTTATTTTCTCTCCTGTAATTCTGGGTATGTTATGAGTATTTTAAATTGTCAATTTATTCCAACTATCTTACAACATTCTGTAATTCGTGATAAGGAATAGTCATTTGTTATACAACAATGTTCATATTACAAAGGCAATAAGCAAAAATCAAAGAGATATCTTCTCCAAAATGCGGATGCATCTCTATTTCCTTTACCTCTGGGCGTAGCAATTATTCAGTCATTATTTTTTTTTCTCCATTATTTAATCTCCATTTTGTGTCCTTAGTACCTGTGGTTCCATGGGATTATCATAATTCATTTGTGTCTCTTGTCTACTGATAATCCTTCAATAATGACTTCAAATATGGTCCTCATATGTGCAACAATCATCTGCTCTGATTTGTTCCATGGTATTCATCAAATATTCTATTATATCCTTGTCTTATCTCGTAACCACGAAAGACTAAGATTATTCCTCCTCCAATGTTAATGTGGGGGATTTTGTGCATAAACATTACAACAAAATCTCAGCTGTGACAACATAAAGTTTCACCTTAATATAAAATGGCATCTTCATCATACATAACCAGTTGCTTCTTCATCTCATGTGTCATTAGTGGTTATCATGCGGTAATGGGGTATTTCATTTGCTAGGTCAGCATGTGCAAATGCTATTTCTTTAACATGGGCAAAGGCATCATCAACAAATAGGTGTAATGTGTTCAATCTGGGGTTAGCATATACTAATGCTCTCAAGGGATTCTTCATTTGCAGAAATTCAGCATGCGCAAATGTCATTGGGGTATTTGTGATAGGCAGTAAAATTTTTGACAGTACTAATATACATCTGGGTCTAAAATAATAATGTACATTTGAAAATAAATAATCCTGTGGAGAAAAATAGCATAACCTACAATACTAGTTTTGGGTATGAATTATGTGCTGTTGAGAGATATTATAGTAGGAACAGTATGATTGATCAAGGTGGCAGATATCAAGGAGTTTAGCATAATATAGATCAAAGAAATATTAGTATGAGGTAAGAAAAAAAAAAACTACTGGTGTAAAGTGTCTGCATGAAAATGCTGGTGAATGGAGCGTGGAATATGATCAGTTACAAAAGTGGAGATGAATGTTACAACAGAATAGTGTGACACATGTGTTATAGGTAAAGTTGTGTAGCATTCTAAATATTAAGAAAATGTATGTAACTAAATAAGGGTGTCTGTAAACTCGTAACACCGTGTGTTATCAATTGTTTTAACATTTTTATTTCACAATTATGCTATCTAAAGAAAATCCTCCGTGTGCTGGTCTTGATTTCTTTCTGGGCATCCGTATTCTAAGGCTGGAAAAAATAACTTTCTCAGTGAGGCTTTGACATCTTAGTCTGTAAGCAAGTCATTTGAACTGTCAAAAACTGAAAATAGAGTACATGGGGAGAGTTAGTACATTGTTAAAAAGGTTTGTTCACATATGCGTTGACCGTGTTCGGATTTGCGAACATATAAAACACCTGGGCGTGTTTTTCAGAACAGCTTCGCTAGTTCCTTCACCATCTCTAACCTTGCAATGTCCCGACTGCTTAGGCGAGCATCATACTGAGTAGCAGTGGTGACGGGTGTGATAGGCGACGACACTGCATTTGCTGATTGTTGGGACACTGAGGACATTGACGAATGCGGTGATGGCTTAACATCATTTGATTGCGGTGATGGTTTTACTGTGGTTAGGGTGTGTATGGCTGGAACATCTGTTGGTTTTGAGGCAGGTATATGTTTCGCCTTGATTTTTCTTCTGACCTGGTTGTGCTGAACGTTAGCACTGGTTACAATGGGCACAGTAATTTGCACACTGTTGTTTTTGACTAGTTGAGATGAGGCTAACACTTCTCGGCTTGGTTTTGGAACATGATTGCGTTTCTTCAGAATCTTTCGTCTGATATAGTTGTGCTGTATACGCGGAATTTTGTTGCTAGGGATTGAGTCATCAGATTCTGTTTTATAGGCGCGTTTGACGCTGGAGCTGACTGGTACAAATAATGTACTATCCGCATCACTGGTTTCAATGGAACTAGCTGTATCAATGTCTGTTTCTTGTTGGTATAATTCTACCATTTTTCTGTCATTATGTTCGTTGGGGTCTGACAAAGCTATGCTGTCTTGTTCTGTTTCGTCTCCATAAAGATCGCTGGTATATGGTTCAACAATCTGCTTGGGTATAGTTTCTTCAGGATCTGATTGTTTTGAACGAGCAATCTTGTTCTTGTGGTATAGCAGTGTTTGGTTTTCACTAGTGTTAAAACTAGAACTGCCTGAACTGGGGGTGTGATAGGTATCAGCTGACGATTTATCACTGTGGGAGTAAGTTTGAGTGTGGATATAAGGTGTTTTCGTGTTGTCATCGTGTGACGTCTGTGGCATGATTTCTTCATTTCTAATGCGCAGGTCTCTGTCTTGTAGTCTATTACGTAATTCAAGTGGTGGGATATCTTCTTCGCTTTCGGACGAGTCTCGTTGTTGTCTTGCTCGATGTATTTCATCTGTGGGTGGTCTGGGTATGTGGTCGTCTTGGTAAAATTCAGAGTCTGTCGTCTCTGACTCTGATATGTCAGACGAATCTGTGCTGGATGGATTATAATTTAGGGTGGCTTTTCTGACTGGTCTTGTATTTGTCGTCAGAGGCGGAATGGGCCGGTGATTATCAATTTTTATTTGTTTTACGTGAGCTTTTGTTTGGTGTTGTTTCTCTTCATTCCAAATAATGAAGTTTACAGGCGTAGTTTGTTTCATGATTTTGTAGCCATCTAACCATCGGTCATCGAATTTTGAACTGCGTACATGTTTCTTGTAGTATACTCTGTCTCCTATTTTGTACGTTGGTAGCTTGGCTGATTTATCATGTTGTTTCTGTTTCTTGTGAAATGCCTTCTGCGTATTTCGTTGTGCAATCTGGTGAGCTTTATACTTTTCTTGAAGGATTATTTCGATGGGGTCTTCTCCCATGTATTTTCTTTGTGGGCGAAGTAGGTTGTCTAACGGAAAGTTTGGTTCTCTTCCGTATAGCATGAGAAAGGGTGACATTCCTGTGGTATCGTTCACGTTTACTCGGATGGCTTCAAGAGCTTGGTTAATGTATAGGTCCCAGTATTGGTGGTTCCCCTTGATATATTTGCTAATAATATCATGTAGGGTGGCGTGCATGCGTTCATTTCTGCCATTTGCATTTGGGCAATAATAAGTGGTTGTAGTATGCTCAATATTCAGCTGGTGTAAGGTGGCTTTAAATGGGTTACCTATAAACGTTTCACCGTTGTCTGAAATGATTCGTTTTGGACAGCCATGCCTGGGAATGAATTCTTGTAAAAAAATTTGCGTGATGGACTGCGATGTGGCATCACTGAGTGGGTAACTTTCTGGCCAAACAGAGTATTGGTCAACTATGTGCAGGAGGTATTTGTTGCCTGATTGGGTGAGTGGGTAAGGACCTGATAAGTCAATGCTCACTGTTTGCATGGGGTAATGGGAAGGTTGCATTTCTTGAAGGGGAATTAAATGTGGCTTCATGTTTCTCAATTTACATGTTCTACAGGTGGCTACATATTCTGTAATGTCCTTGTAGAAAGTTTGCCAATAATACCTTTTCTTTATGACATCAATTGTTTTGTCTCTTCCCATGTGCCCGTTGTTATCATGAAACTGTAGCAATACTTCTGGGACTAGATGTGCTGGAATGACTTTTCTTAGTGTCCCTTCTTGTTTCTGATCAATATAGTATAGAATTCCATCCGTTGGGTGTACTGTAAAATCTTTACTTTTTGTTGGGTTTTCTTTCACGTATGTGAGCAGCTTGACAATTTCTGCATCTTTCGCTTGTTCTACTCTCATGTCAAACATCTCTTGGCTTTCTTCTTCTACTTGAGTGGCGGAATCTGAGGTACTTCTTCGACTTGATGAAGTAATTTCATTAATTTCTTTAGCATTATCGTCAATCTCTGAGGATGTGCCATCATTTTTGACTCTATTTGTTTTCACTTCAGTTTCATCATCATATTTAATCCTGGATAAGAGGTCTGCACAGGTGTTCATTTCGCCTGGGATATGTTCGATAGTGGTGTCGTAGGACTGTAAATTCATTGCCCATGTCTGTAACTTCTTTGGCTGTTCTTGTGTTTTGGTGAGCCAGTTAACCAAAGGTTGATGATCAGTTCTTATAATGAGTTTAGTTCCTCTGACGTAAAAGTCAAACTTTTGTACTGCATAGTGAATAGCATATGCTTCTTTCTCAGTGGTGGTCCACCGTTTTTGTGACTTTGACAATGCGTGGGATAGGAATGCAATGGGTTTCTCATTTGGAATGTTTGGTAGGATGGGTGTTTCATCTTCTAGTACAGGTTGGACCAAACAAGCACCAATTGCGTTATCTGAGGCATCGGCGTATAGTATCATGGGCTGAGAAATATCTGGATGTCCAAGCAGTGGGATGGTGGTTAGGGCATTTTTTAGATACTCAAAGGATCTCTGGCAGTCTTCTGTCCATTTGAAGCGTGCATACTTGCGGGTAAGGGCTATCAAAGGCTCTGCTGCTCTGGAGAAATTGATGATGTGGCGCCTATAGTACCCTATTGTACCAATAAATGAGCGTGTTTGTCTCACCGTCTTGGGGCTAGGCATTTCTCTTATGGCTTTGACTTTATCTTCATCAGGTCTGACGCCATGTCTATTGATGACAAAGCCTAAATATTTTGTTTCTGTCTTTAGAAACTCACACTTCGACAGTTTTAACTTTATTTGGTGATGCCTGAGTCTATCAAACACTGTTTCAACCTTGCGGAGGTGGTCTTCCATCGTGCCTGCGGTATGTATCAGGATATCGTCTATGTATGCCAGGGCAAATGGATGTAGACCCTTTAACACTTCATCCATGAGTGACATATATGTTGCTGGAGATCCTTTTAGACCAAATGGCATAACATTCCAAAAAAAGCTTCCCATATGTGAACAGAATGTGGATTTCTGTTTTGCCTCAGGTGTCATGGGGATGCACCAAAAGCCTGACCTTGCATCAAGTGTGGTAAAGTATGTAGACTTTCCTAACGTCGCAAGTAGATCGTCTATCCTGGGGAGGGGGTAGGAAATGACTTTTGTGATTTTGTTAAGGGCACGGTAGTCGCAGCAAAAGCGACTGGAGCCGTCTTTCTTTGTTACGATCACTATGGGTGAGGACCATTGGGAACGGGATCTTTCGATGATTCCTGCCTGTAGCATTTCATTTATAGACCTTTCCACGAGTTCTCTGTTTTTTCAAGGGCGTATGATAGGGTTTCATATGTATTGGCTCCTCTGTGGTTGTTTGAATGTCCATTTTGACAGTGTTAGTTCTGCCTAATTCCATGTCATTGAGTGCGAATACATCCTGGTGCTTTTCTACAAACGTTTTCAAACGTTGCTTATTATCTTCTGTGGCATTCAGGGTTGCAAGTAACTGAGCTATTCTCTCTCTGTATTTATGATCTGCTATGATATCTCTGGTCTGTCTTGATGCCTCCGTTTCATTCCCATAATTTTGGGACATTTTTCTTGCATCTTGTGAAAATCTCTGCTCCTGGTATGTGGCTTTCTTTTGCGTAGTTCTTTGCCGTTCATTGGGCTGTGCTTGGTACTGTCTCCTCTGCCATGTACTGTGTGCATTTCCATTTGTCACTGCATTTACTGTATATTCATTTCTTATTATATTTCTGGGGTAGTCGTTGTTGTGCCATTTTTTCTGATTATTTCTGCCGTAACTGCGCTTATCCGCGTACGTTACTGTATTTCTTCTGTTTGTGCTATAGGGCTGTCTTCTTTCCCTGGGCGAAAATTTTTCATTCTTTCTGTTTCCAACTTTGCTGCTATAGTATCCTCCTGTGGTATAGTCATATAAGAATTCTTCCTTTTCTTCGGAAATTTCAATTGGTTTTGGGACTTTATCATATCCACCTGTTTTTGAGTTATATTGATACTCCATGGGGCATGTATCACTGTCTTGTCGCTTTGGATATCCTCCTGGCAAGACAATTTCTGTTTCTCTGTTACTCTGTGATATACAGCACTTCATCTTTTCTCTTGGTGTGCTGGGGCGCAAGAATGAGTAATTATAGTCATTTTCATACTGTGGCCTTTCTCTTCTTATGTATGGACTGGTTCGTTTCTGCCATCTGGGTAGGGTATGCTGTGGTGTAACATAACTGTGACTGATGTTACTGCCTTTTTCTGCATAAGCCTTATAACTGTTTACTTTCCGTGTACTATGGTTATATTTGTACTGCGATTTCGTGCATTATGTCCAGTGGGAGTGGTTGAGACAATTTGTGGATGGTCTCTATTGGTTTTGGTTTGTCTTATTGTTGACGTATCCACTTGCGCTACAACTGTGCCTCTTTTTATAGTGGTAGTTTTTCCTGACATATTCAATATCATGATGGGGAAATCTCTGGACTTCGAGACTTCAGCGATTCCCTCTGTAATTTGCAACAATGGGTCATCAATAATGCTTTCTTCTGCTAGGGGCTGTACTTGAATTGATTGCCCTGGTGTTATGTACTCAGAATTTTTTACTCTGCCTTTTGCTATGACCAGGGAGTTTGGAGCCACCGTTATGGGAGCTGTAATCCTTACTAAAGACGCTATGTGGATATCGTCCTGGAGATCTATGTACGTATTGTTGACTTTGATTTTGTGGAGGTCATAGTATATTCGAACTTTGTGTTTGTTAAAAAAATCTCTCCCTAGGATAAGATTTCTAGACATTCCTTTAGTAATGACAAATGGGTGTTCAAAATTTGTTTCGCCTAAGGAAAATTTTAGCCATGCTGTCCCAACTGAATTTAGTCTTTGTCCCGTGACTGAAGCTAGGTGTGTTTTGGACGGTTGAAATCGTACTAAGTGTTGGATCCTCTTGAACAGCTGGAACCTAATAAGGCTGATGGATGCTCCTGTATCTACCAGTGCCCTATATTGTTGGCCCTGTATAGACATGATGCAGGAACTGGGGTCCGGATGTATTTTAGTTCCATCATGCAACATTTCTTCATATTGTATTTTACTGGATGGGCCCACTTGACAATTTCTGTTCTGTGTTGTTTCTTTTGTTTTGGACCAGTTTCTGTGATTGTTGCCCTCACTAACGGTCCTGTTTAGTGAGTGGCGCGGCCGTTTCCCTGACGCATGAGGGGTTGAGGTGCGCCTCTGGTATACTGATTTCTGGTGTAATCACGTGGGGGTGGTGCGGGTTGTTGTGGTTGGTAACCTCCTCTTCTGAATGGTGCATGATTGTAATTTGCTCTACAGGACTTGTAACCATGTCCGAGCCTACCGCATGTAAAGCATCCGTTTGTATTGACATTATTGACGTCGTTTTGCCTCTGTGTGGGGGGTCTATAATTGCGGGGCCTATCATCTCGTTGTCGTGGGCGAGTCCATTGCCTCCTGGTATGGTCAACTTCCATAGGCTCATGCTCATCATAGTCCCTATATTCTGGTCGGGGTTCCCTACCTGCTCTTTGTTGGAACCTTCGGTGAAGATTTTCCTCCTGTATTGCTGCTTGGATTGTTTCAGCAATAGTCTTGGTGTCTTTTCTAATAAGATGCCTTCTGATATTTTCCGCTCTAAGGCCATCGGCAAATATCCCCACTAACTGTATTTCTACATCAGGTGTGGTAGGGATTTCTCCGCAAAATGCCTCTTCTGCCATATTGAGGAATCGATCTCCAAAAAGTTGTACCGATTCATCTCTTTCCTGTTTCATGCTTCTAAGGACTGACCAAGCATGCATTTTGTCTATGATTTCCCCATATCTCTGGGTGAGCTCTTTTTTTAGGGACTCGTAGGTTTCTGTGGGGTACTGCTGGGACCTCCTTCTTAAAAAATCAGTCACGTACGAATCAGAACCTAACAGAGCGATTTTCTTTTTCTCTTCATCCGTTGTTGCCTCTGCTAGTGCCGCAAATTTTTCCATGTCGGACAACCATCTTCTGAATTTTTTCTTGTTTCCATCGAACGGCTGAACAATGGATCTAACCTGTGTGAATTTCGCGTAGTTGTCATTTTTCTGTAGGGTTTCAGTAATTTGCCGTAGCGCTATTATTGTTGGTCCTTCCATATTTTGTCTGTCCTGGGGCTGCAGTGGTTGTGTATTTACGGGTTGGTTCTGTGGTTGTTGTTGTTGTTCCACACCCAGCTGTTGAAAATTTTGTAGTAAATCGTCCATGGTCTATGATAGCTAGTTATTCGCTTTATCAAAGAGAAGTGGTCACGGGCACCATATTACCTTCATGTAACCGGGGCAGGTGTTCCTTAGGACTGGAACGGCACCATATTACCTTCATGTGGCAGTGCCGGTATATGCAGTATTTTCAGTTTACTTTACAGAGAGCAGATGTTTAACTGGCCTAATCACCAGAGATTTAGATTTCTCTCTTAAATTTGTGTTACCAGGTTCGATTTTCTTCTCTTAGGTGTTGATGTAGCGAATTTAATTGAAATGGATAGATTTCTTATCTAGATCTCAAAACTGTAGTAATTCACCTTTTCAACAGCGTTCGATTTCATGCAAAACTTTTAATATCTTTCAGCATGAAACTTAAAATTTCAACAAAGTCTGGAATTCAGAACATTTTTACAATAATAAGTATAATAAAATTCTATCATCTCATCAGATGCTTTCATCGATGCAAAAATCCCTTTTTGCATCCTTGTCTCGTAGGCCTACTCAATTGTCAAATATGGCGAACCTTCTCATTCCACCGTGTTCCTTCCTTTAAGTTACAGTCTTATTTTAGGTTCGACGACATTTACCCATCTCCTCAGATTTGTCCTTGATTTCTTTATCGTCATAAGCATTCCTTGAGTTAAATGCTTTCCAACACAAGAATATTTTCTACTCTACATGGTTTGAGGTGTAAGACTTTTTTTTGCAAATTGACTCAAATCCTCGAACCTAGTTCTGCTGCGACTAGGGTTGGGAGCTCTATTCAAAATACATATTTAACGATTGTCACTACTTACGCCAGTAAGAAAAAATATATATATAACCACTCAATGTCCTGAAATACACATTTTATAAGAAATGTTGAAGTTTGATTTTCTCAAACTAAGAAATATGTAGAGCTGGACCAGATACGACCTCTTGAGTTGCGCTCTTTCATTCTACTGCCAAAATGGCGTCGTTGTTCCACTTTCCCCGGGGTAAATCTGAGCTATCCGATTGGTTATGGGAAATCACCCAATTATTAGAATGGCGTGTAGAAGCGACTCTACCCTAAATATGTGACACTATTTATTATTTTCTGTTTCTCATAAAATATAAAATTATGGGGTGGTCTGTGCTTCCTCTGTCTTGTAAGAATATAGTCTGTTTCCAAAGGAACAACTAAATGAGATATGTCTGAGAGCGAACGCAAACAACAACAACAACAACAAATGTCGGCGGAGAGAGTTAGTCGGAAATTTCTCTAGCTGAAACATTCGTTCCCCTATCCTCTCTCGCCCACTTTTCTTGCATTACCTAGACATCCAGGGTTGTGGAGTAAGCCAAAAAGTTTTCCGACTCCTGAAGTTTTAGAAGTCGGACTCCGACTACAGTTTTTTTTTAATTAGTCATATGGCATAAAATTTGGAGTCGGAGTCCGTACATTTTTTTCCAAATCTGACTCCACTAAAAAAAAAAACTGATCGACTCCACGACTCCGACTCCATAGCCGTGCAGACATCTACCAAATCAGCTGTGATGTACTAATATTATGCGATCGACATGTTGCCTGTGTAGGCTCCATGAAGCCCTGAAAAGGATTAATGCTAAAATCAAGTAGCCTGCCGCGGTAACACTGTTTATCCACCCGTCACCGTCGCAGCCGCCTGTAGCCCTGACACACTGTTTACACGAGTCTAAATAAGTGACGTCACTATGTAAATCAATTTTTAAAAAAAAGGTACGCCCGACAAAGAAACATTTCCTGTAATTTTTTCTTTGTCCAACATATCTTTAGTGTTTGTTTATATATTTACATCACAGATGTAGGCTTTGTGTATGCGTGGTGTCGAGGTTTCTCAGTATAGGTGGCCGTGGCTCTTTACAATGACGTCACTACCAGATTATGTATGCAAATGTAGAAGTTCTTAGTTTACTTTAGCTATATGTGACGTCATCAGGAATGCCCGGCTTTCTCTTCATCTTATGTAATATCTAACGTCATAGCTTTTGTTGTCATAGGGACTTACTAAAGCGACCCCTGTCCGTTTTGTTCAATCATCAGCGGTTCCCTCTTTGTTTCTCCCTGTGGAGAATGGAATCACCACCTTAGGTGGTCCCCTTGCAGGAAGCCTTCATCCAAAGAATGCATTTGCTCTTTCAGCGGTTGTATCTCAAGCAGATGTTTTTCATGATGAGGTTGCTAGCACTGTGCACAACCTCATGTTAATCGCCTATTACGACACGCCGGATGGAGCAGTAGTCCGTTCTTTGTCTTCTCATAGACCTTCCCGGGAACTACAGGGGACGATCATGTTTTAGGAATGCAGATTTAGTTTGAACTGTCTTTTCTGTACTGTTGTAATTAGTCTTGTCCCTAAGGACGACCTGCGGAGCATAACGTGGGATTCCCTCCACCCCCTCATATCTTAGGATGACTTTTCCTAGTACCAAATTTTACTGGAGACAGACATAAAGGAGATGAAGAAAACATGTAAAGACCTTGAGCTGATGGCACGGGACAGGAAGACTTGGCATAAGGTCGCTGAAGTCCTATGCTCCTTTGGGAACTGACAGTTGATAATGATGATGAGTTTCGTCCACCTCATCCGTGTCAAGCTTCTCGTATACAAACTGTTTGTGATCATGTTACATCCATTAAATATTTCTACGCATGCATAGAATAGAATGATTAAAGTGGTATGACAAGATAACTAATGTACAACTGATGACGAGAACCAGACAAGTGAGAGTGGAACAAGGGATGACGAGAACCAGACAAGTGAGAGTGGAACAAGAGATGACAAGAACCAGACAAGTGAGAGTGGAACAAGGGATGAGAAGAAGTCGCTGGCGATGGATAGGGCACATAGGATGGATAGGAATCATGCTTATAGCATTATAAGGCGGTCCTTATTATGGAAGTCCCAGTGTAAGAGAAGTAGAGGGTCACCACAGAAGACATGGAAAAGAGAACTGGAGAATGTGATGAGGATGACGTGAAAAGACATTGAGCTGACAGGAAGACTTGGCGTAAGTTTGTTGATGGTCTATGCCCCTTAGGGAGCTAAAGAGTTATGATGACGATTATAAAATATCTGGGTCAGCTCAGGTAGGTTATAATTTGTGTATATCATCATCATCATCATCATCAGATCTTTTTCCTTCCTCATAAATCATTCGTTCGTCTCCTGTTTGTTCCGTATAGAGCATGGAACTGACACTACAAGTGGCTCCTTTGCAGGAAGCCACCATTAAAGTCCGCGTGCTCATGTAGTGGTGGTATCTGTAGCAGTGAGTTTAACATTATGAAGTAGCCAGACTCATGCACAACGACTAAATTTATTGCTGCTGTCTGACAAATGGTTTGGTTCGTCATTTTCAGCTTTATCTGTCTTGTCTGCTGTTCATTTTCAGGTTCACTTGAGCTCCACCACTCTCCTTCTCTTCCTTGTGCATTCCTGTCGAAAGTACGCCTGGTTTGTTACGTGACGGTATGTCGTCTACATCTCAGTTCAGTCTCTCCGTGTTATTATTGATCAGAATTGACATCACTCCACTCGGTCAAACCCATAGGTGCTCAGTCTCCCTCAGCAAATGTCGAAGAGTATGAATGGTACTTGTTCCTGTAGCGCGCTGGCTGTATACACCAGTGGTTCTCAGCGAGGGCCATATGACCCCCACCCTTCAGGGGCCATACCATATTTCCAGGGGGCCACAGCAAGATTTTTAGTACCTTTCTTCCAACTAACAGTGACTATTGGGGGGGGGGGGGGGATGGGGGGGGGGGGGGGGGGGGGGGGGGGGGGGGGGGGGGTTGTCGTAAATTTTTAAAGATAGGTATAGAGATTTATTTGATCCCGTCTGAGTAGAGGTGATATTGGTAAATATGTGAGAATAAAGGTGTAATAAATAAGATTTTTCACGAGGGAATAGACAATAACGTCAGAAGTTTATTGTGGAACACTGAAGAAGCTTCGTCGGTCGATCCAAAACAAAAGGCGCGGAATGCTCACCAGTGGCGTCATTATCCTGCACGACAACGCGCGGCCCCACACTGCTGCTTGCACAAAGGCTTTACTTGAGCAGTTTAAGTGGGAAATTTTCAACCACCCCTCTTACAGCCCTACTTGGCACCAAGCGATTATCATCTCTTCGGCAAGATGAAGGTCTGGCTGGCTACCCGGCGCTTCGACACCGCCGAGGAACTCATGGATGGAGTCAACAACTGGCTAAGTACTCTGGCGGAACCGTTCCTTGACCAGGGGTTACAAACACTCTTCCCACGGTACGACAAGTGCCTGAATTTGGGTGGTGACTATGTCTAAAAGTAAAGCAGTGATGTATGTAACTTTTGTATGTATTTAGATGTTATTGTAAATTTTTTTAAATTTTTACCAGCCAATCGGAGGTTGATTTTGGAATAGCCCTCGTAATTCTCCCCCGCCCCCCCCCCCCCCCCCCCCCCCTCCCCACCCCCCCCCCCCCCCCCCGATCAAAGATTCCTCGGTCACTCTGTTGGTCGCTGCAAATCGACAACAAATGCTTACTCGTGTAACAGTTTTCCTCCCGAGATTTTCTGTTCGTTTCTGATATCAAACGATTATCTCCCTGTATGTATGAACATCAAACAGGTATACGGCAAAATTCCTGCCCGCGTTTCCCCTTGAAAGAAACCGCATGTATCTCCCCCGTGCGTCTGTCTGTCAACAATGATGATGGCAAATCAGCTCGCGTGAGAACTCAGGTAAACGAATCATGGCTCGCTGACTGTTGTCTGGAATGTTGCGAACATAAGTAAACAACTCGTTAGCGCAAGAAAGACAGGAAAAATAGGCGTGGCTTCAAAAGTGAGTCCACAGACAGCGAATTGCGTGGTTTTGCCTTCGCAAAACATAAACACTACCTGAGGGAGCAAAGGTGGTCGGATTTCTGAGGCTATATTTACATTTCCACGTCACAGTTGGCACAGAGGAAAATGGGGCTGAGAAGGAGGCCATGAGCAAAAAAAAAATTGAGAACCCCTGGTATACACGACGTATGCATACTCTTGTACGTCCATCCCTGCTTGCCTTACGTTTGATGCCAAATTTCAAGTCTTAGCCTTATTGATTCATCGATTGCAGTGTTGTTCTCTAACAGGCGATCATCAGTCGTCCTTAGTATCTTATACATATCCAATGTCCCTACTCTGGGTGCTCTCGAAGCTAGTCTGTCAGCTCTCTAATTGCGAGGTACTCTTACATGATCAGGACAATAGGTCCGTACCAGTTCCTGAAGACTCGAGGCTTCTATGGATGTTTTTCCATTCACGCCGTTGCCATCCTTGTCTCTTCTCGGTCTCGAGCTGTTTTGGTTATTGTGGGATTCTCTCCCACATGTTTGTTATTACATGCCGTATTTGCTGAAGTAGACCGGATAATCAAATCTGAAGTTTGGGCCAGGTATTCATGGTGATGGTGCCTTATTTCAGATCTATAGAGAACGTGAGCGTCCGATAGGTTGAGCGGTTAGAGCTCTTGCCTCTCGCGGCAGAGTTAACGGGATCCAGGATCGAAACCTGGTAGCGTCACGCTCCAGTCTACTCAGCTGTATTTAAAAATGGTAACGGTAGTAATTTAGCAGATACTGCTTCCGTGTTAGAGACTTCTCTATACCAGGTCCAGCTTCGAGAGCTGGGGTAACCAGTTCACTTCCTCGCTGCTTTTGTCTTTCCTAACTCGAGAGCAGTGAGGCACTCATTTACACCTGGATAGACTGAAGGGAAACGACACCGTGTTTCGAACCTTGTACCTTTACCGCGAGAGGCCAGCGCTCTAACCACTCTCCCAATTGGACGCTCGGCTTTATATATATATATATATATATGTTTGTGTTAACTAGAAGGTTTTAACTTAATAGTTGGATTCTTAAATTAAAAACAAAACAATAAATACAGCAGTTCGTTGGCACATATATGACACGTGTGTATACAAAGAATTTCGCAACTTGTGTACCGGTACTTCAAGTTAGTTCACATTTGCTAGCAGACATTTTCACTGTCTTCCTCGCAAATGTGTTCCACGCGTGGTCAAGCGTACAGAGATGTTTAACTCTTTAAGTCCCAGTCGACTTTATAAAGGCTCAGGGTTTAGACACATTTGACCCGGGAGCCATTTAATAAGCTAAATGCAATCTTTTTTTTCATGAGCTTTACAAAAATGCTTTCTTAAATGCCGGTATGTTTATATGGGTTTTTTGTGTATGCGCATGTTATTGTAATCATTGTTGATGAGTATTAATGATGTAAAGTTGGAGATCGCTTCTTTACACGTCAAAAGAAAAAAAAATGTGGAAGCGGTCCGGCCTTACGTGTGCTGGAACTACTTTATCTGAATTGCGATGTGTGTTGCTATTTTTGACCGCGAGGATATTTTCGTTGGTAAAAACGTGTTGTCAGGAATGTACCAACAGTTACTTGGACTGCTCCAAACCAAAACAAAAACAAAAAAACTATCCCTTTCCTTTTGATCTAAAGCGGACAAAACAACAGAGAGAGCGATGTTTGTTATATCAGTACGCACGGAAGTTTTTGTGAAAGAACAATGTGATTGAAAACAAAGCACTTACGTTATCTTTCTTTCTATCTGTCTGTCTCATTATTCATTCACCAGCTTGTCTCTGTCTGCCGGCATTTATTCTCTCCTTTCAGAGCACATGGCATTGATTGTAGCTGTCCAGTTCACCAGCTTAGACAAGTATTTTTAATTGTTTTATAAAGTTTTCCCATGTCAGATACTATCATAAGTGACCTGAAGTGTTAGAGACTTTACTGTTCTAGGTCTCATCTTTGTAACGTGGGGTGACCTGAAGTGTTAGAGACTTTACTGTTCTAGGTCTCATCTTTGTAACGTGGGGTGACCTGAAGTGTTAGAGACTTTACTGTTCTAGGTCTCATCTTTGTAAGGTGGGGTGACCTGAAGTGTTACAGACTTTACTGTTCTAGGTCTCATCTTTGTAACGTGGGGTGACCTGAAGTGTTAGAGACTTTACTGTTCTAGGTCTCATCTTTGTAACGTGGGGTGACCTGAAGTGTTAGAGACTTTACTGTTCTAGGTCTCATCTTTGTAACGTGGGGTGACCTGAAGTGTTAGAGACTTTACTGTTCTAGGTCTCATCTTTGTATCGTGGGGTGACCTGAAGTGTTAGAGACTTTACTGTTCTAGGTCTCATCTTTGTAACGTGGGGGGATCAGTTCCCTTCATTGCTGACTTTGCCTTCTTAAACTAAAGAGCAGAGTCAGAGTTCCACGCCCATTGAGGCGGTGATGTGGTCAGCATCACGCCGGCCGCTTTAATCTTCCCAGAGTTCCTCTGGTACCCAGAAATGGTGAAACGCACTGCCTGTTCTATTTATAGACCTAGGCACCCGCAGGAGAGATAACGTCGGCCATTTTGTCTCGATCAGTAAACTAGACTGAAATACCTAATTTTGAAAGACCCAAACTCCAACCAGAAGCTAAAAACACATAAGTTAAAAATTGCTGGAGCCGCGGTAGCTTAGTGGTTAGTGCACTGGCTTCCTAGCGCAGTGGTCTATGGTTCGATCCCCAGATGAAAAGGGATTTTTTTAGGCCGCAAACGGCTCCTGGGTCGACCCAGCCCCAAATGGGTACCAGAGCAACTCTGGGAAGGTTAAGGCGGCCGGCGTGATGCTGACCACATCACCCCTAGTGTGCCGACGGTCAAGAAAATATGGGCCTAACACCATATTCCCAATATGCCTCAATGGGCGTTTAACAGGGATCCTTTTAAAAATTGCTGCAAACATAAAAACTCAAGAACTAGAAGATTTACTAAGTATCATCACTTAAAAACTCGCCTACTTGAGTTCATGAGGCTGGGTCTTCTTCTTCTTTCGTTCGCTTGAACTATATTGTCTATATCTGCAATGTTGTTTCTTGTATAAACTTCACTGTCTTTTGTAGTTATTCAAGATATTTTCGAGCTCTAATTTTTTGCTGTAGCCGTCTTTTTTACTATTGACGCCTTCAGCATTCCAAGTGCATTATTTTAAATGGTCTTTTCTTTGCTTGGCCAGTAGCTCTATTCTCATGCCTCCTGGCTCCACGGGGCAATTGAGAAGGACCCCCAGTAGTAGGGGTTGGGCCCTTCCGAGGCAGAGGGCCCGGCACTGCGCCTGCATGGGTGTCCGTCACAGGGCGAGTGCCATAACGTTTTGCAGATATAGGCATACTTCCATAGCGCATGTGCGTGGCATCCTGATTGCTGTGGTGCGCCTCTTGGCTGGTTGCCTCCGTCTTCAGCACCTTGACTTGCTAGGGCAGACTGTGGTCTTGCTCGAGTGTAGGAGGGCCTGGCCAGTCTTGGTTTTTCAGCCGCTGATGGCTGCACTTGAGCCCCATCTCCACGTCAAGGAGCTGGCCTCGATGGGGATGAGGCTGGGTCGACCCCGGAGCCGTTTGCGGTCTAAAAAAAAATCCCACCTCAACTGGGGATCGAACCCGGGCCGCCGAGCTGGGAAGCCAGTGCACTAACCTACGCTACTGCGGCTCTAAAGAGCAGAGTCAGGTACCCGTTTACTGCTGTGTTGTCCGGTGATGTCGCTGCTTGGTTTCTAACCCGGTGACTTTACCTCAAGAAGTAAACGCTCTATTCACCTTGCCACTCGACGCTGTGTAACTCTGTCATGTATTCCTTGTTTATTTTTACCAGCCCTAACATTTCTCCTCCATCTTTACTTCGCGACTTTTCCTTTTCTCTCGTTCCATCTGCTTTCCAATGTAAATGTTACAGAGGATCGTACCTGTAGCATAAATACCCACATGCTGCGAGCGTTCGACTGGGTGATTAGGTCATGCGCAGAAAATGGGAAAATAAAGGACAAAGCATTCACAAATATTATGTTCCCCAGCAAGGTAACGGACGGCAAGAAAATGTGTTAGCAGGAGGCTTTCATTTGAACACGTGAGAAGTAGGAAAAAAAAAAAGGGGGGGGGGGGGGGGGGGGGGGGGGAAGAAGGACAACAACACAAAGAGGGAAAAAAATATAGAAATATAGAGAATGTACGTTGTTAAGGTTAGTGGGTGCCTCAAGTGGTTCCCGGGGGTCTCCGAGGAGACAAAAGAAAGAACAGGACTATTGTTTCCTCAGGCATGTCATACGAGGAGACTACTTTGAGGTTGTGCATGAGGTTGGCAACCTCATCCTTTAAACATATTCCTGGTTATCGCTCCTGCTGGTGCCATACTACAGACATAAATAATCACTACTAGTGCATATAAATGCTTTGGTGCAGGCTTCCTGCAAGGGGACCAGTTGCAATGGCGGCTCCGAGCTCCATAAGGAGCGGAAAAGGAAATATTGATGCAGATTAGGGAACAGTGGCGGTTGACCGTGTTTTCAGCCAAGAATCTTGAGTGTTGTCAATGTAACAGGAGTAGAAGAGCAAAAGAATCATGATGGTCATTACCCTTGACTAAGGAACTTAGTGTCTTCTACACATTCACGCCAAGCCCTCTACTTATCTGCTTCTCTCTCTCCCTCTACTTATCTGCTTCTCTCTCTCCCTCTACTTATGTGCTTCTCTCTCTCCCTCTACTTATGTGCTTCTCTCTCTCCCTCTACCTATCTGCTTCTCTCTCTCCCTCTACTTATGTGCCGTCCTCTACTTATTTGCCGTCTGCTACAAGGTTGTTCCGTGTCTTCTTTATCTCTTTTATGCCTTCACTTTTCTCTGTGTGTTTTTCGGTCTCCTCCCCCTCCTACCTTTCTTCTTCTTCTTCTTCCTCCTCCTCCCCCTCTTCTTCTTCGTCGTCTTCTTCTTCTTCTTCCCCCCTCCTCCTCTTCGTCGTCGTCGTCTTCTTCATCTTCTTCTTCGTTCACTCTCAGACGTCTTTAATATGTTCAAAGAAAGCAGCGGTCAGCTTAAGGTTCTTGGCATCTCCGGAGAGTATTTTTCCTGGAGAGGTACTAGTGATAGCCATATGCGCATTCTCAGTTCCTCAAATGTTGGGCATATTTGAAGCAGATGTCCAGCAGTCATTTTACCGGTGCCACTGTTACACTCATCAGTATTTCCTATCTTTAGCTTGTTGAACAGATGATGGTATCCTAATCTATTGTTGCCTGTGCCAAGTCTGAAGATTACCACTTGTTCACATCTACCTCTCTTAACCTGGTGATTCCAGAACAAGGACTGCTGTTGTTAATGATATTAGTAATAATAATAATAATAGCCCCTTCAGCAATAACTGACCATGGGTATGCGCCCCTGAGGTGACAGACTTCAGCTTCTTATTTTCCTGGTGCTCCTTTCGACGTTTTCTCCTCTTTTCTGCTTGTCGTGTGAGCTTCTTTTCGCCCAGTCTGAGATGGCGCCGTAAATAGCATTGCCTCTTGGTGCGATCAGCAGCTTCATCCTCCCACGTTGCCGGATTTATGTCCAGTGTCCTCATGTCTCTCTTGCAGACATCTTTGAATCTCAGCTGCGGTCGTCCAACTGTTCTTTTGCCATCTGCTAGTTGTCCGTAGAAGATATCGTTCGGGATGCGACCATCTTCCATGCGGCGGATATGGCCAAGCCAGCGTAGTCTGCGTTGTCTAAGCAGTGTATACATGTTTTGAAGGCCAGCACGTGACAACACCTCGAAATTTGTCACTTTATCTTTCCACGAAATGCTGAGGATGTGGCGTTGACACCGTAGATAAAAGGTATTGAGCCTTCTTTCTTGCTTAATATAGGTTGTCCATGTCTCGCTGCCATATAGAGGTGTGCTGGTGACGCAGGCGTTATATACCGTGGCTTTGGTCTTCGTTGTGAGTTTAGAGTTTCCCCAAACACGCGATGTGAGGCTGGCAAAGGTAGCTACATCTTTGCCAATGCGACTGTCAATTTCTGTGTCCAGTGAGAGTTTATCTGTGATGGTAGACCCCAGGTATGTGAAGTGATGCTCCACTGCCAATTCATAGTTATCGATAGTGATAACTGGTGCAGCACCCACCTGACTAAGCACATTTGTTTTCTTTAGACTTATAGTGAGGCTAAAGTCCTTGCATGCTTGGGTGAAGCGATTCATCAAGCTCTGAGGCTCCGGTTGGCTTTGACTGACGATTGCAGCGTCATCAGCGAACAACATGTCTCTTATAGTGACCTTTCTGATTTTTTTTTTTGCCTTCAGTCTTGCGAGGTTAAACAGTCGGCCATCTGACCTAGTGTGAAGGCATATTCCTACAGTTGCATCTCTGAAAGCATGTTTCAAGAGTAAGGCAAAGAAGATCCCGAAGAGGGTTGGAGCCAGAACGCAGCCTTGTTTAACACCACTTCGTATGTCAAAGGGCTGTGATGTGTTTCCAGCATGCTGGACTGTTCCCTTCATGTCGTCATAGAATGACTTTCTCATTTCTAGCAATTTAGCAGGGCAGCCTATTTTCAGGAGGATTTTGAAGAGTCCACCCTTACTAACCAGGTCAAACGCCTTTGTGAGGTCTTATGAAGGCCGTGTCTGCTCTCTTGATTTTCCTGAAGCTTGCGGAGAGAAAAGATCATGTCTGCTGTTAATCTACCAGCTCAGAATCCAGTGTGACTCTGGATATATGCGCTCAGCTAACTTGTGAAGTCGCCCTCAGTGTATGTTATATCCATATAAGGCAAAAGGCAAGCGTGCTGCAAGAAAAGTCAGAATGCGCAGCAACACTATTATCGACTCTAACCATGTGTGCCCCGTATGTGGCATGGCCTGTAGGACTAATTAGCCACATAAGATCACGGCACAGAGATCTCACAATTCAAGTCTGAAGCTGTCGCCATCTTCGCTTGCGATGGACAACTATTATTATTATTATTATGTTATATCCATCGCCAGCGTTTTTCTGTCATCGAGCACAAGAGTAATGTAATATTAGTGTGTAAGAATTAAATTTGTTGCGAATGCAAATGCACTTTGAGCTGTTGCTTATTAGCTTTTCTTATTTATTTCTGTCTTTTCCTCTACACCTCGCATCTGTTAAGGAAATTACTGGTAGATGTCTGTTTACAACGTTTCAGTTAACGAATCTAAACCAAAACATCCGTACTAATAAGAGCAGGTCACAAAACTTTGATGCGAGGGGGTTTTAGTTTTTGATGAATTTGTTGTTGTAGTTTTTTATTTTCAGGACTACGCATTTCTGCTGACGTTAAAAATTTAAGGAAAGAGGTTTTTAATGTCAGCGGATGATCGTTACTTCTGGAGTTTTTTTCTTTCTTCTTTAATGGTCGGGGGAAGATCCCAGCACGTGTTCATTCTCGTGTAAATTAATATAAACTGATAAACAGCACCTTTATGTAGAAGACAAGTTGTTTTAAAACTGTACGTGTGCGTGAAGGAAAGTTAAAAAAAAAAAAAAAACCAAACAAACTGCAGACAACGGACACCCGCGTGCTAAAGTAAAAACACAGGAAGAGATGTGGAGAGATTCCGAGGCTAGATATACATGTCTCTGTACATACTTGGAGGGATCGTCAGTCTCATTCTTTTATTGTCTCTTTACAGATCCCCTGCAACTACACGGGGTAACTTTGATATTTTAGTCAACCAATCTTAACCAAAGCAGGTATACTAATCAGAACAGGCCACAAAGCTTCGACGCTAGGGCGTTTTAAGTTTTAATGATAATTTTTTTTTTTCAAAACGACCGCATTTCTGCTGACGTTACACATTTCAGATAAAAAGCTTGTAATGGCAATGGATTATCATTACTTCAGGTTTTTTTAAAAATGACTTTAATGGTCGGTGTAAGATCTCAGCACTTGTTCATTCACCTGTAAATTAATGTAGACATATAATGAGTGAGTGCTTGTACAACCGTCACAACGCACATTACAGGCTGGTTTCAATTACTCTTGATGGGGAACGCTCTCACCTTCGTGAGCCAAACCCTCTTGCTCTCCCGTGTTTCATCACAGGATACAATTATCTTGTCTTAATCGCATGTCGTCTTGTGTAAACTTGTATGAAGTGCTTCTGTGGATTCCCTTACCTAATGGGGGGAAATAAAAACGTTAAAAAGATGGGGGGAAAAAACAAAACAAAAGCAATTAGAGTATATCTTGAAATTAACAGGCAGGGGCTAAAGAGTAAAGCACAGAAAGAACTTCAATATACCTGTTGTCAGGTGTCATATTCGTTTCTTTAAAACAGATCTGGGCACACCTTAGCATACCAAGGTCTACTTCTACTGTTGCAACGAGGTTCAGGTCTTCCAAATACAATATTTCATTGTAGTTAGGTTTACTGTTTTTCAACAGAAAATAATAAAATCACTCCATGTGCGTATGATGTGCACAGCATCGCCTCAACTAAGTCCTCACATTTCAGTACTATATTACTGCTGGCCGATCGTATACATTCGTCCATGTCTTAGAGAAGAGCGATACATTGACTTAATAATGTTCATTGTCGAAATCGCAGACTGGACTCTTTGTTACCCATAGTATTAAAAATAGTATACCTCTAAATACGAACGATTTAGTTAAAGAATTAGGGGGAATAAAACATGTATATACAGGGTATCCGATAATTATTCCCCGGATTATGAAGTTCATTAACCATGAACAGATACGAGTGTTAATGAAAATGATTCGGCATTTGCAACCTTAACCCAAGAAATTTTACAGGTCACATTAATCGAAATGCACGTTCAAAATGAAAAGTTCAGGACACAGTTTTTCTTTGTCACCCTTGCAAAACCTACAAAGTCAAGCCGGAATTCCCGTTCCGGCCACACGTTTTGCAGCCGCACATGTGAAATCAATAAAAAATATATGGTTTAAGTCTGCAAAGGTATCATTTATCCGGTACACAACTTTGTAATCCTGTTAATAATTCTCGGGCACTCATAAATTTTTAAAAGATAATAAATAATAATAATAATAAATTCTTTAAGCACCAAACACGGCGCATAAGGCAGAAACCAGTGCTCTCCAGGTTGTTCGTTGTGACGCCACTCCTCTTAGCTCTTGCACATTATTTAGGCCCAACGTTCTTCCTTCTCTTATTATTGTTCTTCTGAGTGTTTCTTTTGGTCTTCCTTTTTTCCTCTTACCCTCAGGAACCCAAGTGAGCGCCTGTAGTGGTATTCTGTTGTTTTGCATTCGTAGGACATGACCGATATATGACCATCGTCTTTTCCTTATATAGTCGGAGACATATTTCTGCCTAGATTCTTCTCTTATTTGTCGATTAGTCTTGAATTCTTTCCAACTGATGTTCATGAGTTTTCTAAGACATTTGTTCTCGAATGTATTCAGCTTGTTCTCCAATGATTTTGTTATTTTCCAACTCTCACAGCCGTATGTTAACACTGAGATAACATTTGAATTAAACAGACGAAGCTTGGTATGTATATTCAATGATCGTAATTTCCAAATGTTAGATAATCTATTGAAGGCGCTAGCTGCCAAAGCAATTCTAGTCTGGATTTCTCTTGTTGTGTCACCATCCTGAGTCATTTTACTGCCTAAATAATTGAAACTTTCAACTTCCTGTAGTTTTTCCCCGTTCAAGATGATATCAAAGGTCTCGTTAGAAAAGTTCATAGCTTTAGTTTTAGAGGCATTTATTTGGAGACCTATTTTAACCGAGAGATGACACAAATTATTGATTGCTTCTTGGGATTGTCTTGGTGTTGAACTTAAGAATGCTACATCATCTGCGAAATCCAGGTCCCCCAGGAATTTTCCATTTGTCCATTTTATACCCATTTTAAAAGATAGGTCAGAAGATATTTATGGTCCCGTCTGAGCAGAGGTGATAGTGGTAAATATGTGAGAATAAAGGTGTAAGAAATAGATTTTCACGAGGGAATAGTGTAAGAGGAAAATCTGTCTCTGGAATGAGTAGTTTCTCTAGTCCAGCCTATCTATACGACTATATTTTAATATAAGACAACCTTTCTCTCCCTGTATGAAATATAAGTTACACTAAACACACCCACGCACACAATTATGTGACAACAATACACACAAACGTGAAAAACTATGGTTAATTGGGTATGCGTCTGACCAACACGCACATTAAGTTCTTTTTGTTTATTATCATTAAACTTTTTACAACATCAAACATATAGAGAAATCAAATAAATCAAGTTTACAGATATATGAAAATAACTGAATAAGTGCCCTCCCTTTGTTGAGAAAAGATCCCAAAAGAAGTTAATAACCCAAAGGTCAAAGATAAGCACTAGATTACAGAATAGACTGTGAAGAACAAGTTCCCACTAAATTACTACCCAGTAAAGTACTCAGTTTAGAAGCAAGACGTTCTCGGGACGTTCACAGTTACAAAAGGAGAAAAGTAGTTCCGGTATTGTCTAGCCTCTCGTTGCTAAGACAAATGTTACAATATGTAAAACTGATAATGATGGTAAATATTATCGGCTGACTCTTATGGTGAGTGCCGATTTTGAAACAGCGTAGTTTTCTGGATCACTCGTTGCTATAGCTGTCAAACGTCAGGAATATATGTTCTTTCGTATGCCCCGTGGGCTGGAAAATTTTTGATACATAATTCTGGGTAATGTACCGTCCAGTTACGATTAATATTACTGTTTCTATTGGTCTCTCTCTGAATGAAGATAGAGGACCGAACAGGTCCAAAAATTGAAGACCCAAAATAATAATAATGTTACTGGTACTATTAGACCGCTGGTTTTGATTAGATGCTATATTGGGAAGAAAAGAACATTTATGAAAAACTGCTACTATCCTATCCACCCGTAAGTTTTCCGCTATGGCATGTCGGGAAAAAAGGGTATGTGCCCTCCCCCGTTATTGCCTGCTAGAAAATGAACAGCGCACAAAGTCAATTATTATTCTATTTATCCATACGCGCACTTTAACCAAAAATCGCCTGTCACTACTAGCTGTTTGTCGGCGTCTGTTGTTTAGTCACATAACATTAACTCTAGTCACTTATTTAATTTCACACAATGAAATATAATGCGAATTCTATTCGGCCACTGATCCGTCACACTTAATAATCTCAGTCAGCTAAGCCGTATCTTCTTGTGTAAGAAAAATGGGGTATTTGAAATTACATTACTCTGAACGACTGGCAAGAAATATCTATGCGTTATGTTATTTCACTAGTTTTAAACGCTAAGGAATTATAGTGAATAAAAATGGTAAACCTAACACATTTTAACACTTACGCACAATTTCTATTACCACAAATCAGAAAATGAAATCCCCACTGGACAATTTAACACATTTAGCGAAGAAATGGTTGTAGTTCGTCGTGCTTAGATGATCCAAGAATTTCTGAGCGACTCTAATAACTGAATTTGAGCGAGCGCAGTATATATATATATATATATATATATATATATATATATATATATATATATATATATATATATATATATATATATATATATATATATATATATATATATATATGTAGTGGTTTTTGATGTTATTGTATGGTTGTTATGTTACTTAGTGTACTGGATGAGGTCAGCTGTGAAGGCTCCTGAGATAAAAGTTTATGTGAGTACAGAAGGCCTTTCTGCTACCACTTACGACCTCAAACAGACCTATTCTACTATTATGAATGTTAGCTACGTTAAAAGTCTAGGGTACTCAATGGTGATGTGTAGGTAATAAAATACACAGACACACACATGTAAATTCTAAGTCTAATAATGATAATAATAAACTCTATGATACACTGAACTAACACTGGCTGTTAAAGTTTAAGTTTGAAAATTGTTTTTAAATTTATTAGTCCTGAACCAATTATTTCTTTTGGTCAGAACATATGAAATAATATGTATTTATCAATAAAATGCATATATATATTGCATAATCCAATGAAATTTTTGTACATAGGTATATTATTACAATGGTTAATATTAATAATATCTACAATGTCTTGGGAAAAACTAGCACTGGATGTTTAGTTGGGGTGGCGTCATCATGCCCAATCTATGGTTACAAAGTTCAGTGTCCTGGACATATGGACTGATGTTAACGTTTATATAACAAGATTTTATTTCTTTATTGATGGTGGACACAGTTGATGAATCAACAGCAGGCCAGGTTTGCACTTAACTGGCCTGTGACGATGTAGTACAGAATTCTTGTGGCCCACTCCTCTCAGTAGCTGGAGTAAAATGTTAGGCCGCACAGACACCCGCTCTTGTACTTCTACAAAAGCATCTGGCACAATCGTAGTGCCAGATCAGAAACTCTGAAACAAAATTTGTGCCATGTGTCAACACTCTGTTTACTGCGCCACTCTTACACACAACACCACAAAACAACATTACACAGATTGGGTCAGATCTCTCTGACCAACTTAGCACATCTCACCCAGTTGTTATCAAATAGTACCAGTTTCCCAAGACTGCATTGCATCCGAAATATGTTCAATAGTTTCCTCTTCCATTCAATAAGGTGGGTGATATGTTCCCACTGATCTCAATTATAGATCCGCCTTCCATAGTCTTAAATGGGTTTTCATATATTATTTGTTTGTCTCTAGGCCCTGGACTGCTGCTGGGGACCTAGAGCAAGCACTCACTTGTCGTAATTATTTTTCATGATATGGCAGTATCAGTCACTCAAAATATTAAAATAAACAAGATAAATGCTTTTTCCCTTACCACAATTCAGAATTGAGAACACAGTTACTTAGTACTAGCAAAACTCAGCTGAGCTGCTGGCTAGATTAGGGCGTCCCACTGATTTTTATTTAATAATTCCTGGAAATCACCTCTAGCAGTAACGTTCTGTGTCAATGGACAGTCTTCTATACAATGGCACAAGCGTGCGTCTCTTTCTCAATAATATAAATACTTCTGTCCAATCAACGGACTTCCCCTCTAACTTTTTCAAATATTCAAACTAAAAGTCAAATTTCAGTCCAGTCTCAGTCTAGTATGTAGTATTTTTCCCAAAATTACACTTGTTTTTTGGACTAACTACATGAAAAAACTACACAAACCTGCCCCACTAAGTTATTTTTAGCTACTATCCTCCGACTTTGCCCCTCGTTCATCTGCAGTTTGATTTTTGCATTTTTAGGCCCAAGGACGCCAAAATGTAACTTTAGTGAAAATATGCACAAAAAACTGTTCGCTAGTCTGATTTTAACAATACAGTCTTTCG
This sequence comes from Oreohelix idahoensis, assembly GCA_024509875.1. Classification (NCBI taxonomy): domain Eukaryota; kingdom Metazoa; phylum Mollusca; class Gastropoda; order Stylommatophora; family Oreohelicidae; genus Oreohelix; species Oreohelix idahoensis. The sequence goes on from JAMPIV010005506.1 coordinate 507,021, forward strand.
TCAGTATCTTCCGTGTTATCTGTCCGTCTGTGTAATCAAAAGTATATTATTTGTCAGCTTAAGATGGGCTATCAAACTAGCTAGGTTTTATTTTCATAACTTTATTATTAAAGAAAACCCTACTTTTCTCAAAGTTAGTTTTTTGAAATTTGTTTTTGAACCTTCGTCCACGGCGTTTGCCGCTATATTCAAACAAAACAACCAATTACGGTAAAACGTCTAAGATACGACTGTTTCTAACAAGAGCTAAGGTTGTTTTTCTACCAATTCCTTACATTGTGTCAACTAGTGTCGTGATTTTTTCCTTTAAACTACAAATTGCGTCTTTTTGCCTTTTAGATTCAAACACGTGTTCAGACCGTTATAATTTTTTTCTTTTATCTCCGTTTCCCTCCCGTCTAAAAGGGTAAACCGTTTAGTCTGCATGTTCCAACTAGTTAGTTTCAATGGCGGTAGAAAGCGCTGGCGTAGGTGAAGAAGCCTCGACATATCTTGCCTATCTTTTTATCCCTACGTGTTATTTTACCCGTTATCTTTATAAATGGAGATATTTTAACGTTGTATCACTGTATTTTTCACCACAATATATATATATATATATATATATATATATATATATATATATATATAATATATATATATATATATATATATATATATATATATATATATATATATATATATATATATATATATACACACACACACACAGCTCATGGTGTTATCATTACCAGAAGACGTTACAATTCACACCTTCTGTATAGTAGGGGATCAGAAACTGTGTTTCCCGGATCAAAGGTTTTTTCGTTCATTCTACTCAGCGATGCTGACCAACATCAGAAAACGTTGCCGTGCACGGGCCTCTCTTAGATTACGTCCCCTTGCGCAGATCAAACATTATCTCCCCCTGGAACGTGCTAACATCAAAGGTGGTCGGGAAAATATTATCGTCCCTTGTCTCTTCTTCAAACAGTCCGTTATTTCTCCGCGCACTGTCTAATGACCGATAATTGGCAAATCAGCTCGCGTTTGAAACTCAGGTAAACAAACCAGGGCTCGCTGCCTGTTATGCTGGCAGGTCACGAAAATTGGTAAATGTCTGTTTGTTTACATGTCGAGAAAAAAGGGCGTGGATTAGATATGAGTAATGCAGTCAGAAAATTGCGTGGTTTGGCTTAGCCAATGGTAGACACTAAATGGGAAAGCAAAGGCTGTCAGATTACTGTAACAACATTTCCGTTCCACGTCACAGGCACCCTGTATGGATATCTTCGGCCCACCAATGGTCCGCAATGGACGTCGTGTCTACCTCTGCTTTAAAAGATAATTACATTTAATCGAAAGTCCGCTTGGCAGTGTTAGGATTTTTTCCCAATCTTATCTTTGGGGGTAAAAAAATTGCCGATGAGGTGTTCGAAAACCAAATTTGATTTATATTTTAGCGACTAGACAAGTGAAAACATTACTAGTTTAATAATTATTTGGGTGCTGTTCGCCTGAAATGTCCTAGCAGCCCTATTGTATGGCTATGAAACAGGGAGAAGAATAAAAACCACAACCACGAGGTTGCACTGACTTTTTATAAAATTGTGTGTTGACGCAGAATTCGATTATGGTGGTAGGTCAGACAAGGTCTCCGTTGTCGAAGTAATAAAAAGGACCAGACAAACACCCGTGATAGGAAAGGGAAATAACTGTGATTAGAATAACAGGGATAATTATTGAGTAGCGGGACTTAGTTGATACGTCATCAGAGACACTGGAAGTCCGTGCGCTGACAGAAGAGTTTACTTCACGCTTCACTCGTCGTTTTGCTCAGGCAGTCAGCTGAGAGCAGGTTAGCATAGACTAACCGTAACGACCATCTATAAAGTAATGGCTAGCTCAGGTACCATGGTATTTACGGTGCCGCTGCAGTTTGCAGAAAGGAAGACAGAGAAAAGATGTTTTCACGACAAGTAGTTTCCACGTCGAGCTGTGTCAAGTATGTCGCCAGCAGTTCATTCAGGAAATTTTGGTAGGTAAACTCTCGAATGGTTAATCAAGTTCAGATAGTCCGGAACAAGTGTTTAGAAGCAGTGGTCTAGTGTCAGACGCATAGGGCAGACTTTATAAAGATCAGTTCTAGTGGCTAAGAATAAGTTTTCATCACTGGTGGTGACCCAGCTAATATTTCGAAGCCAAATTGAATATATTGAGAACAGCCCATTAACAAGTATAGAATAGTAGACAGTATTGCAGTAGTCAGCAGAGGTCAAGCGTTAATGAACTAGTTCCTGACCAGTGAATCACATGCTGTATGAAAGTGTCAACGTAGAAGGTATGTGTGTTCTTATTACCTTTATAATCAGGCACGGAGATGGCCAACTGTAAATATGTTATTGACAACAATAAAGGAATTTTGTTTGTCAGCCACGAGTCGATCAGTCATTGCAGTCATCTTAGTTGTCTCGACATTATGTATCACTCAGCAGTCACATTAGCAAGACAATCGCAATAGTTAACGTAACAGACAAGCGTACACAAGAACAAAGACAGGTCACTATAATCATCGTTTAATTAAGAACAGGCGCACAACAGGGTCAGGACATAACGAACAACTTCACAAGCATAGAACCTGGGTTGCAACTATCACACACCTGTCTGAGGAGAAGGCGCTGACATTGGATAGGACACACATTGAGGGAACCAGTTGATAGCTTTACAAGGCAGTCTTTTTCCTGCAAACCCATAGCTAACCACACACAAAAAAAACACAGGAAGAAGGGGCTTAACGTGAAAGAGATAAAGAAGACATGGAACTGATGGCACTGACCAGGAAGGCTTGACCTTGATCTGATGGCATTGACCAGGAAGGCTTGACCTTGATCTGATGGCACTGACCAGGAAGGCTTGACCTTGATCTGATGGTACTGACCAGGAAAGGCTTGACATTGATCTGATGGCACTGACCAGGAAGGCTTGACCTTGATCTGATGGCACTGACCAGGAAGGCTTGACCTTGATCTGATGGCACTGACCAGGAAGGCTTGACCTTGATCTGATGGCACTGACCAGGAAGGTTTGACCTTGATCTGATGGCACTGACCAGAAAGGCTTGACGTGAATTTGTCGAAAGCCTATGCTCCATATGGACTTAATGGGTAGTGATGATAATTATATTGACATTGTATTTGACGTGCTACAACTTTTATTGCTATTTTTTTTTTCTGCTAAATTGTTAGTTCCGACATTTGCCTACTTTCGATTTCTTTAAGCTAAAGGATCTGTATTGCGAGCACAATGTAAATGTTGCCTCAAGACATTTTGGCTGCCATCCGAGAAGGTTTATCCCCCCCCCCCCTTTTTTCCCCCCCCCCCCCCACCACACCAAAAGAAAAATCCTAGAACCCCCCCCACCCCCCTCATCATATCCTCAGCTACGATCAAAGAGTAATATCACACCTTTCGACTGCTCTTGTAACTTGCCAGTTCTTAATTTTTATCAGGAGATATATCCGAGCTCGAATCGTGCCGTCTGTTGTATATTTCTTGCTACAGTTTATTTATCTAATTTTTTTTTTTTTTAATGATCAAATTTGCTGTTTGATTTTATTCTCTGTACTGAAGTGCACAGACTTAATGATGTAGTAGAAACCGGACTGAAGAATATAGAGGGCAATATTTGTGTTGAGACGAATCGTTTTGACGAATATCTGACATCCCGTCTGGGGAAAAAAACAATTTTAGAAGCTTCTCGTGTGCTATTTAAGCCCCTATGATTGCTATCAGCACTGATGTTGTTTGTAGTCATTCTCCAGAACATACTAGAAGCACGCGACCAAGATGAGCATAAGTAGAATGCTAGATAGCAGGTAAAGGTAAAGGATCCCGTTACACGCCCATTGAGGCATATTGGGAATATGGTGTTAGACCCATATTTTCTTGACCATCGGCACACTAGGTGTGATGTGGTCAGCATCACGCGGGCCGCCTTAACCTTCCCAGAAGTTGCTCTGGTACCCTATTGGGGCTGGGTCGACCCAGGAGCCGTTTGTGGCCTAAAAAATTCCACCTCATCTGGGGATCGAACCATAGACCACTGAGCAAGGAAGCCAGTACACTAACCACTAAACTAACGCGACTCCCTTAGATAGCAGGATTGGATCTAAAAGAAAAAAAAAAGAGGAACATGTGGCGTGACAAAGTGGGAGAGAGGTCGCCAAGAACTGACAGGAATTATTCAGATCTGTCTGAGCAAGGGCGAGGTTTTATTACTATTTTATCAACATTTTGAACATTTGTCTTGCGATTAAACTAAAAGCATCTGCGGCGTATCAGTGGTTGGGAACTGCTTTGGGCATTGCCCTCCATGCTCACGTCTTGAATGCCCATGAGATATTGCTCTGCCAAGTGTATTTCACGTGAACATAAATGGGAGGAGTGTTCGCTGTTTTCTGCCCTTATTGAATTTTGCTGACCACTCTGACCATGTTTATCCCTGCAGGTTGATTTTACTTGACACAGGATCACTTTGCTAGTGTTACGGCTGCATGTTTGTCGTCTGTTTTGTGTGTTGTTTTTTCTTTTTAAATACGATACAAATTTTCGAAGAGGAATTGGAAAGTGTAATGACAGCTACAAAACTGAAGAGTTAGAGTAACAGTATCATGCGTAAGAGATGGGAAACTGCGATGACAGGTGGGAAATTTTTTTTTTTTATGGGGGAAGGGGGGGGGGGGAGCATATTGAAAACAACAAAATGTGCTGAGATGGAGAGATATTGTCACATAACCAGTTATATACCGCACGTCGTGAAGATACATAATGTCTGTAACTAATCCGTTTTCTTGTTCGGTGTGGGTACTTTGTGATCAAGTCGCTTGAAGTGTATTTTGCATCCTGCAAAGTGAGACGTAGTGTGGGGGGCGCTACCACGGGGCGTTAAATGTGCTTATTGTAAAAAGGTAACAGTTGGAAGATGTAGAGAATACAGAAGACTATTGGCAGCAGGTCAAAACGGTATGGAAGGAGACATGTGAAGAAATACTGGGGAAAAGGGAAAGACAACAAAAAGCATGGATAACAACAGAAACCATCAATAAGATAAAAGATAGAAAAAACAAGAAAGCAGAGTTAAACACAAGCAAAACCAGAAGTTCCAAAGCCAAGGCTCAAGAAGTGTACACAGAAGCAAACAAAGAAGTAAAAAGAAGTATCAAAAGAGACAAGAGGAAGTATATTGAGGAGTTGGCAAGAGAGGCAGAAGATGCAGCAGCCAAAGGAAATATGAGAGAACTGTATAGCAGCACAAAGAAGCTAACAGGGAAATACAAGCAAACAAGTTGCCTCATAAAAGATAAGAATGGGAAACTGCTCAGCAATATACAAGAGCAAATGAAGAGGTGGACAGAATATTTTGGGGACCTTCTCAATAGACCAGCTCCACAAAACCCGCCGGACATCCAGCCAGCAGAAGAAGAGCTACAAATTAACGGTGAAAGACCAACGAAGGAAGAAATAAAGAAAGCCATAAAGCTTCTAAGAGATGGAAAAGCGTCTGGACCTGATAGCATTCCAGCAGAGGCCATCAAAGCAGATATCGACACGGCTACAGAGATGTTATATAAATTACTTGGTAAAGTCTGGGAAAAAGAAGAGATACCAGCAGAATGGAAGGAAGGATATCTGGTTAAGTTGCCTAAGAAGGGAAATCTACAAGAGTGCACAAATTATAGAGGAATAATGTTACTATCAGTGCCAGGAAAGGTATTGAACAGGATTATCCTTGAGAGATTAAAGGAGTCCATAGACAAGAAATTGAGAGATGAACAAGCAGGTTTTCGACAAAACAGATCATGTACAGACCAGATAGCCACTTTGAGAATAATAGTTGAACAAAGTCTGGAATGGAATTCACCACTATACATCGGATTTGTGGACTACGAAAAAGCATTTGACAGTGTGGACAGAGAATCACTTTGGAAATTGATGAGGCATTATGGAGTTCCCCTGAAAATCATTAATTTAATAAAGAAAACCTATGAAGACATGACGTGCAGAGTTCTTCATGAAGGACAGCTTACAGAACCATTTGGGATAAGAACAGGAGTGCGACAGGGATGCCTCTTGTCTCCATTTCTTTTCTTGCTGGCAATAGATTGGGTTATGAGATCATCGACAACACACAACAGAAATGGAATCCAGTGGACTCTGACTAAGCAGTTGGATGATCTGGATTTTGCTGATGATTTGGCTCTCCTGTCCCATAACCGTAATCAGATGCAGGACAAATTGAAAACACTCGATGAGAGGTCACAGCAATTGGGTCTGAAAATACACAGGGAAAAGACAAAAATAATGAGAATAAATGCAGGTAATGAAAACAGGGTTGAACTTGAAGAAACGCCAATACAAGATGTAGAATCATACACATATCTTGGCAGTAATATAGACAAAGTTGGAGGGACAGACAGCGATATCAAAATAAGAATACAAAAAGCAAGAGGAGCTTTCATTGCATTGGGAAATATATGGAGATCAAGAGAAATAGGATCCAACACGAAAATAAGAATCTTCAACTCAAATGTGAAGTCAGTCCTATTGTATGGCTCGGAGACATGGAGAACAACAAAGACAACAACCAAAAAGCTACAGACTTTCATAAATGGGTGCTTGCGTAGAATAGAGGGATTAAAATGGTATGACAAGGTTACCAATGTGGAACTGATGACAAGAACTGGACAAGTGCCAGTGGAACAAGAGATGAGAAGAAGACGATGGCGATGGATAGGACACACACTGAGGAAACCTGTTGATAGCATTACAAGGCAGTCCTTGTTCTGGAACCCCCAGGGCAAGAGAGGCAGAGGAAGACCAAGAAGTACATGGAGAAGAGAGTTTGTAATGAATGAGGTCAGCTGTGAAGGCTCCTGAGATAAATGTTGATGCGAATTACAGAAGGCCCTTCTTACTACCACTTACGACCTCAAACATATCTTTTTTACTAATGAATGTAGCTACGTTAAAAGTCTAGGGTACTGAATTGTAATGTGTTGTAGTAGATTACCCACACACACACACAGATATTTAATAAGTCTAATAATAATAACAGTAAAATTTATAACACACTAAACTAACTCAGGCTGTTTTAGTTTTAAATATTAAATCTTTTGGTAAATTTATTTGTTCTGATCCAAACGTTTGTTGGTCAGAACATATGAAATATTATGGAGTTATAAATGGAATGCATAATTATATGACATAATAAAATGGAATGTGATTACAAAGGTATGTTATAAGTCTAGTTAATATTAATTATATTAGATTGTCCCAGGAGACTATTACTGAATGTACTGTTGGGGTGGTATCATCACGCCCAGTCTATGACTACCAAACATTGTCCATTGACTTATGGGATGAATACATGGTTTATTTTCCCACAATGGTATGTCTTTATTTGATGGTGAATTAGTTGATAAATTCGTTGGTAAATCAGTTTATAAATCAGTTGGTGAACTTCCAGCAGGCCAGATCTCACTTATCTCGACTGCGTCGATCTTGTACAAGAGTCTGGTGGCCCCTCCTCTCCGTGCTGGGGGATAATATACGGCTGCTCTGACACAATGTTAGACTGCACTGGTCCACGCTTGTGTATATATTACAACAGCATTCGGCACCTCTTCGGTGCCAAACAGAAACTCACAATTCTGAAATAAAAGTTTTGTGGCATGTGTCAGAACTCTACCAACTGAGCCACTTCTGCACACAACACTACACAACAACACCACACAGACTGGGTCAGATCTCTCTGACCACACAGTACATCTTACCTAGTTGTTTTCATATAGTACTAGTTCCCCAAGACTACCTTGCATCTGAGATATGTTCAATAGTTTCCTTCTATTCAATAGGATAGGTGATATGTTCCACTGATCTCAACAATAGATCCGCCTCCATAGTTTTAGTAGGCGTCCATATATTTTGTTTGTCTCTAGACCCTGAACTTGGGCTGGGGATCTAGAGCGAGCACTTACTTGTCGTAATCATTTTATATGATATGGCAGTATCAATCACTCGAAATATTAAAATGTACAAAAGAATTGCTTTCATTCTTACCAGAATTCAGAATTGAGAACACAGTTAAATGCTAGCAAAACTCAGCTGAGCTGCTGTGTATCTGATGGCGTCCCACTAAAAATTATGTATTATCTTCTGGAAACAACACCACAGGTACTACACCACTGTGTCTCTGGACAGTTTTGTAACGAATGGCAAAAATGCGCATCTCTGTCCTGCCAATATGATTTCATTCATCCAATCACCGACTCCCCCCCCCCCCCTAACTTTCAAATCTACAACCAAAAGTCAAATTTCAGTCAGCTCTCAGTCAAGTATGTATTACTGTCTGTTGGTCCGTCTGTCTCTACTTGTTTTTTCATAAAAAAACACGCTTGGTTCTTGGACCCCTCCATGCAATACCCTACACACTTCTGCCTCCGAAGTTATTTTTAGCCACAATTCTCCACCATTTCCCCTCTCTTTAATTACAGCTCGATTTTAGCACTTGAGTCTCAAGGCCGCAAATTTTGAAACTTTAGTGACATTTTTTAACAGTGCAGTCGCTCGTCTGATATGAACAACACAGTCTTTTGTCAATATCTTCATTATTATCTATCCGTCTGTATAATTTAAAGTATATTATTTCTCTGCTCAAGACGGGCTATCAAACTAGCTAGGTTTTATATTCCTAACATTATTATTAAGAAAAAGTTACTTTTTCAAGGTTAGTTGTTTTTTTTTTTGAAATATGTTCGAGAACCTTCTCCACGGCTTTTGCCGCTGAATTCAAATAACAATCAAGTATCGTAAAAGTCCAAGAAATGACTGTTTCTGACACGAGCTAAAGTCGTTTTTTTTTTGTCCATTTCCTTACCCTCTGTCAACTAGTGACGTGAATTTTTTTCTTTTTTCTTTTACTACCAATTGCGTCTTTTAGCCTTGCGATCTTCAAACACGTGTTCAGTCATATTTTTCCTTTTGGTGTCCTCCGTTCTCTCCCGTCTACAAAGGGTAAACGTTTCGTCTGCACGTCTAACTCGTTAGTTTTAAATGGCGGTGGGAAAGGCTGGCATGGGCGAGCATGTCTCCTAGTATCTTACGCATTATTTTTAACCCTACATTTTATCGTTAAATTTGGAGATATTTTAACGTTGTATCATGGTAAATTCATCACACATCTCCCCACCTGAGAACATGCACTACGGCAAGTTCCAAAACCAGTGATACACATAGATAAAATTACTCCTCACGCCTGCCACTACTCTAATCTTGATCACAGGGGTGCCGACTGAGAAAATCTGCACCGACATTCAATGACCCTGGGATGTATTCGATAATAAACTGATAAGGTTGCAGTAATAAAGACCACCTCAACAATCTTGCGTTTTCATGCTTAGCCTGAGATAAGAATACCAGGGGCTGATGATCCGTCTGGACCACAAAAGTCCTACCATACAGATAGATTTGAAACTTTTTTATCGCCCAGATTAACGCTAAACATTCTTTTTCGCTTGTGGAATATCCTTGCTCCGCTTTATTCAATTTGCGGCTTGCATAAGCGACTGGGTTCAGTTCCCCATCGGGTGAAGATGACCTTTGCAACAAAGCCGCCCCGAGGCCTACATTACTTGCATCTGTTCTCACCACGAAGTCCTGTGTCAAATCAGGCAATTTGAGAATAGGCTTGCTAGTGAGTTTATCCTTTAACTCTTGAAAAGCTAATTCACATTGCGCAGTCCAAACAATTTTATCTGGAAGTCCCTTGCGAGTCAGATCAGTCAGAGGAGCACAAATAGAGTTAAAATTTTTGATATATTTTTGGTAAAATCCACATAACGACACGAATGATCGCACGTCCTTTTTTGTTTGTGGTCTAGGTGCTCTCTGCAGTTTTTCCAAGTTCTTGGGGTCAGGGGTCATGTTACCCTGATATACAGTGTGTCCCAAGAATTCCAACTCTTTGCATCCAATACAACATTTTGTTGGCCTAGCAGTTAAGTTCGCCTCCCTAAGCCTATCAAATAACATTTTCAGAGAGTTAATGTGTTCTTCAAATGTCTCTGTGGCGACGAGAATATCATCCATGAAATTCGTGATACATGGGTTATTCAAGGGATCCAACAATTTGCGCATCATCCTTGAAAATACACTCGGAGCATTTTTCAATCCGAATGGTAGCATATTGAATTCATAATGTCCTTCCGAGGTGCTAAACGCTAAATAAGGTCTCACTTCAGGCTTCACTGGAATCTGGTAATAGCCTTTACTAAGATCCACCTTTGAAAAGTATTTTGCCTTGTTTAATCTGGCAAATAACTGTTTTGTGTCTGGTAATGGATCCACTTGTCCTTCTGTGACAGCATTCAGTTTCCTGTAATCTATGCACAGTCTGTGTTCCCCAGACGGTTTCCTCAACAAAACTACACTGGAGCTAAAAGATGATTCACTGTGTGAAATAATCCCCTCCTTCAACAAATAATCTTTTTCTTCTTTCAATGCCTTCTCCTTCGCGAACGGAATAGAATAGGCTCTCATACAGATTGGGTTTGAGTCTACCAGTTTCATGTCATACTGTAGCAAATTTGTATGTCCTGGTTTATCTGTTAAGACATCTGTATGTTCCTCTAGAACCTGTTGAACTCTCTCCCTCTGATTTTTAGTCAGGTGCTTACTGACTTTTACTTGTGCCGCTGTTTCACAAGGATGTAATGGGTATTCATGTGAGGTGAGTGGTTCCTTTTGCATTTGAGTTGCGATAGCCAAGGTCAGTAAGGGGGTGCTTTCCTGGAGTGGTCTGTCCAGATACTTCTTTAACAGGTTTACATGATAAACTTTCTCCTTCCCCTTTTTGTCAATTTTATAGTTTGTTCTAGACACCTTCTCTAGAACCGTATATGGACCTTGCCATCCAATTTGTAATTTATTCTGGCTGCCGGGTAGTAGAAGAAGCACCTTCTCTCCCACAGCTAATTCTCTGTCCTTTGCCTTCCTATTAAAATATGCTGCATGTTTCTTCCTGGCTTGTCTCAAATTATCATTTGCCAGTTTCCATCCAGCTTTCAGACGAGTGGTCAGTTCGTTCACATATTGATAAGATGAGGTAACAGTCTCTTCTGCCTTCTCATCTGTCCAGGTCCTTAATAAGGCTTCCAATGGACCTTTTATTGGCCTCCCAAATAGCAGAGTTGCGGGAGCCATCCCGGTTGAACTATGTGGTACCTCCCGATACGCAAACAACGCGGCGGGCAGGAATTGATCCCACAGATCCGGTTTTTCGTGTGCCAGCTTCCTCAGGATAGAAATGAGAGTCCCATTGAACCTCTCTACCTGGCCGTTCCCTTGTGGATGGTACGGACTACAATGAAAGTGTCTGGCTTGAAATAGCTTAAAAACTTCTTCCGTTAGTTTCCCCTTGAACTGTGAGCCATTATCAGTCAAGATTTGATGCGGGAATCCTAATCTTGTGAATATTGTAAGTAGTGCCTCTGCTACATGTTTTGAATCAATTGATGGCAGGGCTACCGCCTCTCCCCACATAGAACAAGTGTCCACCAGAGTAAGGATGTAACTGTTCCTCCTCTTGGTCCGAGTGAGAGGTCCCACAATATCCACTGCAACCCTCTCAAAAGGTGTTCCCACTATGGGCATTTCCCCTAGAGTTGCAGGAGCAGTCCAGTGCTTTGGAGCTACCCTTTGACATTCTGGACAGGATTTGACATATCTTTTTATATCCTCCGTTATCCCTGGCCAGAAGTAATGACAAGCTATACGCTGTCCTGTGGCGCTGATCCCCATGTGACCACTGAAGGGAATCGCATGCCCGAGTTCCATCACTTTATCCCTATATGAAGTGGGAAGAACCAGCTGGTTGTGACCATTTGTTCCAGTTCCGGCCTTCCTATATAATAATTTGTTCTTCATAAAGTATTCTCCTTTGCTTGGAGGTGTGTGGCATTTGGGCAATTTTTTAAAACATGGCTTGAGTGTCCTATCCTCAGCCTGCGCCTTCCTCATCTCCTCCGGATGAGCATTTATAGGTTCACCTTCTTCTTCCTTTTTCTGTGACCTGGTCTGCACTGTCGCCATGATCACAGGTCTCTCGGGATTCCCCAAGAAGACGTACCTACACCCCAATATCAGAGGGTAGATTGGTTCATCTATCACTGCTGCTCTGATTTCTCCTTCCACATAGCGAGTTTTCACCGTTATCCTTGCGATGGGAAGTGTCATGAGTGGTATGTCCTTAGTCGCCCCTTGTATTTCCACTGTTTCTGTGGTATACTGACTTGGGTCCACTAGGCTAGACTTCACAACTGAATCATAATCCAAACCTGTATCATAAAGGCACCTTATGGTGACCCCATTACAAATAACATCCTCACAAACTGGGGGGTGATAAGGTTCCTGCTGTCCATTAGGATTAACCTTTAATCTTTGAGTCCCCGACTTCATTGCAGCAATGTTTGAAGGTTCCTTCTACAAAATTCGGTGTTATGGTTGTCTTTCTTACACCATTTGCACCATCTTTTTCCTTGGTTTAACGGTTTTCTTTCATTATATTTTTGGTCATTGAACTGTGAGTTTCTGTCACGATAGTCATTTCTTGGCCTATCAAAGTTTGTCCTGCCTTTATTACCCTGTTCTCGGTTATCAAATTTATTAAATTGCTGTGGAGCTTTAAAATTTTCTATGTGCTTCTTTTTAGTGCCACTTACCTCTGCCTGGGCTGCCTGATACCTCTCAGCGACATTTAAAACCTCCCCCAACCTCTCTGCACCTTGTTCCATGAGAAATTTTCTCAAGTCTGGAGCCATGGACTCTCTTAATTGCTCTATCATGATCATTTCTTTAAGATCTTGGGTCTTCCCCAGAGCAGTCCATTTCTCCAAATAGGTTTCCAGTCTGGCAGAGAATTGGTGGTATGTCTCCCCAGACAACAGTTTGGCATTTCTAAATTTCTTACGGTAAAATTCACCATTTTTTTTTTCGTATCTTAATAACAAAGCCTGCTTTAGCATGTCATAATTGTCTTGGTCTTCTCTGTTCATTTTTGCGAAGACTTCATAAGAAGTACCTCTCAATCCCTGTGATAACTTTAAACTCCACCTCTCTCTCTCTAACCCATATGTAGTAGCTAATAACTCAAAACGACTGAGGTACCCCTCGATGTCATCGTCTTTCTCAACAAAATGGTCTAAATGAAACCCCATAGCCGAGTTTGAGACTCCCTGACTAGCTGCAGCATCTGAGGCAAAAGGGCTGGCACCATTTTCAGGAGCATGGCCTTGTAATTCCAGCTCCCTTAGTCGTAATTCATGCTCCCTTTGCAACCTTCTATCTTCTGCCTCCCTTTCGGCAGTCAACCTTTTTTCTTCTGACTCCCTTTCGGCAGTCAACCTTTTTTCTTCTGACTCCCTTTCGGCAGTCAACCTTTTTTTTCTGCCTACCTTTGCTGTCGTTTTTCTTCTGCCTCAATCTGCAGCCTCTTAAGTTCTCTATCAGCCTCAATTTGTAACCTCTTCTCTTCAGCTAACCTCCTATCTTCCCTTTCAATATACTTGTCACATTCAGCAGTTACATACTGAATTAAAACCTGACCATCCATTCCCATTTCCTTCGCCGTTAGCACAGCAGCTGATCTGAACTTTGCCAGCTCAGCCATCACACAAAATAACACTGACCAGGGTAAATCTAATTACTTAATGACAGGTAATTCTAATTATCAAATGACAGGTAATTCTAATTATCAAATGACAGGTAATTCTAATTATCAAATGACAGGTAATTCTAATTAATTAATTAATTAACTAACTGGCTGTGAAGATTCACCAACTTTGATTTTCCATTTTTATTTTAAGGGACACTTTTAAATTTTGACAATTTGTCCCCACTAGTTTAATTCTCCCACCAGGAGATTCTAATATTTATGATTATCTAATTATCCCTGGACAAGACCCCAATATTGTAGTGGTTTTGATGGTATTGTATGGTTGAGATGTTACCTAGTGTAATGAATGAGGTCAGCTGTGAAGGCTCCTGAGATAAATGTTGATGCGAATTACAGAAGGCCCTTCTTACTACCACTTACGACCTCAAACATATCTTTTTTACTAATGAATGTAGCTACGTTAAAAGTCTAGGGTACTGAAATGTAATGTGTTGTAGTAGATTACCCACACACACACAGATATTTAATAAGTCTAATAATAATAACAATAAAATTTATAACACACTAAACTAACTCAGGCTGTTTTAGTTTTAAATATTAAATCTTTTGGTAAATTTATTTGTTCTGATCCAAACGTTTGTTGGTCAGAACATATGAAATATTATGGAGTTATAAATGGAATGCATAATTATATGACATAATAAAATGGAATGTGATTACAAAGGTATGTTATAAGTCTAGTTAATATTAATTATATTAGATTGTCCCAGGAGACTATTACTGAATGTACTGTTGGGGTGGTATCATCACGCCCAGTCTATGACTACCAAACATTGTCCATTGACTTATGGGATGAATACATGGTTTATTTTCCCACAATGGTATGTCTTTATTTGATGGTGAATTAGTTGATAAATTCGTTGGTAAATCAGTTTATAAATCAGTTGGTGAACTTCCAGCAGGCCAGATCTCACTTATCTCGACTGCGTCGATCTTGTACAAGAGTCTGGTGGCCCCTCCTCTCCGTGCTGGGGGATAATATACGGCTGCTCTGACACAATGTTAGACTGCACTGGTCCACGCTTGTGTATATTACAACAGCATTCGGCACCTCTTCGGTGCCAAACAGAAACTCACAATTCTGAAATAAAAGTTTTGTGGCATGTGTCAGAACTCTACCAACTGAGCCACTTCTGCACACAACACTACACAACAACACCACACAGACTGGGTCAGATCTCTCTGACCACACAGTACATCTTACCTAGTTGTTTTCATATAGTACTAGTTCCCCAAGACTACCTTGCATCTGAGATATGTTCAATAGTTTCCTTCTATTCAATAGGATAGGTGATATGTTCCACTGATCTCAACAATAGATCCGCCTCCATAGTTTTAGTAGGCGTCCATATATTTTGTTTGTCTCTAGACCCTGAACTTGGGCTGGGGATCTAGAGCGAGCACTTACTTGTCGTAATCATTTTATATGATATGGCAGTATCAATCACTCGAAATATTAAAATGTACAAAAGAATTGCTTTCATTCTTACCAGAATTCAGAATTGAGAACACAGTTAAATGCTAGCAAAACTCAGCTGAGCTGCTGTGTATCTGATGGCGTCCCACTAAAAATTATGTATTATCTTCTGGAAACAACACCACAGGTACTACACCACTGTGTCTCTGGACAGTCTTGTAACGAATGGCAAAAATGCGCATCTCTGTCCTGCCAATATGATTTCATTCATCCAATCACCGACCCCCCTCCCCCCCATCACCCCCCCCCCCCCTAACTTTCAAATCTACAACCAAAAGTCAAATTTCAATCAGCTCTCAGTCAAGTATGTATTACTGTCTGTTGGTCCGTCTGTCTCTACTTGTTTTTTCATAAAAACACGCTTGGTTCTTGGACCAACGCCATGCATTACCCTACACACTTCTGCCTCCGAAGTTATTTTTAGCCACAATTCTCCACCATTTCCCCTCTCTTTAATTACAGCTCGATTTTAGCACTTGAGTCTCAAGGCCGCAAATTTTGAAACTTAGTGACATTTTTTAACAGTGCAGTCGCTCGTCTGATATGAACAACACAGTCTTTTGTCAATATCTTCATTATTATCTATCCGTCTGTATAATTTAAAGTATATTATTTCTCTGCTCAAGACGGGCTATCAAACTAGCTAGGTTTTATATTCCTAACATTATTATTAAGAAAAAGTTACTTTTTCAAGGTTAGTTGTTTTTTTTAAATATGTTCGAGAACCTTCTCCACGGCTTTTGCCGCTGAATTCAAATAACAATCAAGTATCGTAAAAGTCCAAGAAATGACTGTTTCTGACACGAGCTAAAGTCGTTTTTTTTGTCCATTTCCTTACCCTGTGTCAACTAGTGACGGGAATTTTTTTCTTTTACTACCAATTGCGTCTTTTAGCCTTGCGATCTTCAAACACGTGTTCAGTCATATTTTTCCTTTTGGTGTCCTCCGTTCTCTCCCGTCTACACAGGGTAACCGTTTCGTCTGCACGTCTAACTCGTTAGTTTTAAATGGCGGTGGGAAAGGCTGGCATGGGCGAGCATGTCTCCTAGTATCTTACGCATTATTTTTAACCCTTCATTTTATCGTTAAATTTGGAGATATTTTAACGTTACCTCCGAAGTCGACGAGTATCTGCCTGAATGGCGTGAGGACACCTGTCAGCGTACAGGGAAAAAGGGTGCTCACGTAAAATCAGTCTCATGTTCAGATATACTAACCGGAGATTTCGCCTCGAGTAATAGCGGATGTACAATTAAAAAAAACGTACCAGTTTACAGTTGGGAATATGGAGCGTGACGATTCCGTGTTTCGAACCTGGCACCTTTGCCGCGAGAGGCTAGCGCTGTGGTTACCGTAGACATTAGTATTTTAGTGCCCTTGAATTGCTAATTTGACAATTTGCACTGTCTTTTTTATTATTTTTTTTCCCTCAGGTGTACGTCAAGTTTGTGGAAACCAATACTAGCTGGAGCGGGGTGCTGCGTTTTGGATTCACTAGCGTCAACCCACTCACGGTACGAGGGTGCGACCTTCCACGCTACGCCTGTCCAGACCTGACCAACAAGCCGGGCAACTGGGCCAAAGCCTTAGGTGAGCGGTACACCGCGAGCAACATCCTGCTGCACTTCAGCGTCAACAGGGCCGGCGACGTTACCTACGGGGTGAATGGGGAAGACAAGGGTCTCTTTTTTAGTGGCGTGGTCACCTCACAGCCCCTCTGGGCGTTGTTAGACATCTATGGCAACACGGTGGCAGTGGAGTTTTCTCACGCAAATGCAGGTAAGCAACCAGGCGATAGTGTTCATTCATTCATTTCTTCTAGAACCTCCAGAATTGGTAACTGGAATGTTCGTACTTCATTCGAACAAGGGAAAGCTGCACATGTGGCAGCAGAAATGAGGAATTACAAGATAGATATCTTGGGACTCTATGAGACACGGTGGAAGGCATAGTGAGGAAGAAACTGATCATAGGAGAAATGGCACTGTCCTCGGGACATGAGGAAGAAAGTACACACCACAAAGAGTGGGATGGCGCTAATGCTGTCCAAGGATGCCATATTGTAGCGTAATGAAATGTTAAGAAAGATATTGGGAATAAGAAAGAGGTAAATACACAAAACGCACTTACAAAACAGAAAGAAAAAAGAAGTAATATGCGTACCAGAGGTTCTAAGAAGGTCCATTCGGGTGATGCCAACGCCTTCCTACATGGAAGAGACGTGTCTGAGTAATCGATCAACTCAGCAAACCAAAATTTTGTAGGACTATCACTTCCAACGCTAGAACACACACTCGCGCATACACGAACACACTCTCTCTCTCCACTGAAAATATAACTAGCTTAGTCTAGAAATGTTTATAAACTCTACAGCAGGGGTATTAAACGCGGTGCCCGCGGGCACCATTGTGCATGCCAAGGATTATTTGTGTGCCCGCGGATGATTTGTGGATGAAAGGATAAGTATGCAATTTTGCTTGCATCGTCAGAAATTATGGCGTCTCTGCTAAAATTCTTAGGTATTTACGTTTAGTGGTCTCAATAAAATTTCAGAAAACTTTTCCGATAGACACTCCTAACAATGAACAGTTTACCAGCGACATGCAGTATCAAAATAACACTAATTATACTTTTGATTCAAATGATATGAAGTTTACTTTCTTTTAAATCCTGAATATTTACTGTATCATTAAATGCGTTTACTCAGCCTTGTATGTCTTTTTTTTTTTAAATTTTATTGTAAAAATAAATTTTTATAAATATGTGAGTTGCGATATTTGATTGGTGCATAAATCTAAAATGTACCCGAGGTGCCAAAAAGGTTGATCACCCTGCACTACAGCATTGTGTCCATGTCGTGTCTTTGATCCACCATAACTAAGCGTTAGCTATTAGTGAAACATGGCTTCCAAACTGTACAAGGTCGCTGCTGAGCGGCATCAGTTTAAAGTCTCACCTAAAGTCATCATTTCCCTTTAGGCTCCTTAAGGAGCATGAAACCACCACTACAGCAGCAGTTAACCACCTAAAATGCTGGTCCCAAATGGCAAACAAGCTGCGAAAGATTCAAGATTCTATAGGGATCTTTTTGTGAATACACAACTGTTCAGTACTTTTTTTTTTTTTTTGTACATTGTTTACACAAAGTATATTAGCACTAGTTTGGCTTATTGTTTTAACAAAAATCACTGATGATATATTTATTATTTTTTTAAAGTCATTTGGAACCTTTTGTACACAAGATTCTGTCACAGTTACGTCATCAAGTATTTGTCACAGTTGCGCCATCAGGTATCTGTCACAGTTGCGCCATCAGGTATCTGTCAGTTACGCCATCAAGTGTCTGTCACAGTTACGTCATCAAATATATGTCACAGCTACGTCATCAAGTATCTTTCCCAATTACATCATCAAGTATCTGCCACAGTTACGGCATCAAATATCTGCCACAGTTACGTCATCAAATATCTGTCACAGTCACGTCATCAAGTTGTCACAGTTACGTCATCAAATACCTGCCACAGTTACGTCATCAAATATCTGCCACAGTTACGTCATCAAATATCTGCCACAGTTACGTCATCAAGTTGTCACGGTTACGTCATCGAATATCTGTCACAGTTACGTCATCAAGTATCTGTCACAGTTACATCGAATATCTGTCACAGTTACGTCATCATCATCATTTTCCATTGCACTCCTTACAGACCATGGGGCTACCACAGCAGCTGCCCATCTTGCTGGAAGCCTGCTACAAGCAGTCACATGCTCTTGCAGCAGTGGTTTCTGTGGCAGCTTGTTTTACATCATGAGATTGCCAGCCACATGCACAACCTCATACTAGTCGCCCTGTACGACTGTCACATAATGGATTGGGGCGACCCCTTCTTCCTAATCTCTGTTTCACTACTGCAGTAATCGGTACATTTGTGGTACGGATTTTATTGCGTGCTTTGAATTGTCGCACTTTCTTTCTTTCTCTGCTAAGTAGCAGATATTTGATATTGTCAAATCATTTTGACACTCCTAGTAGGTGATAATAATCACATTTGGCTTGTTGCGGCACAGATTTGCCGAGATTAGAGCAGGTGAAGACCCATGTGGGTTTGCTCAGTTTCGCATGATTCTGTTTTCTCAAGCTGGGCCGGGTGATAAAATTACTCGCCCGTAGTCGGTTTTCGTTTGCTCAGGCAACAGATAACAAGATTACCCGTCTGTGCACATTTGGGACGGACACATATGATATAATCATTTCCTGTCCACGACATTACTTTGTAAGAATGTAATAAGTGTTACATCTGACACACGTTGTCGTATGAGTTTAACGACATATTTGTGAGTTCGGACACAGGGCAATCGGATGTTTACAGCCCATTTTCAGAAAAGTAATGTTTGAAATTTTGCACAAGATGAGTCATGCAAAATATTCAAATCAGATTGGCTGATCATTTGAGTTCCATGACAAACAGAGTGGGGTAGGACAGCGAATATAACCTGAAGCTTCAGTCAATCTAGTTCACTGTAAGATTCACGCTTCCAAAGACACCAGACTTGCCAGTAGTTAGAAGTCAGAATTTCCATTTATCAGTCCGGACACCTTTTATTGGAGTATTCATCAGGACTTACAATTCAGTCCTGGAAATCTCTAACATTTTAAATAAGGAAAACCGGAATATCTGAGGAAACTGAAACACACGGAGTCAGAGAGGGAATTGTCTCATTAAAAAAACGACATCCCAGACTCGTGTAAGAAGCCGATTCCAGTCTCTTTTATTCATATGAGCAAAAAAGTCTGTGAGCCAGCATTGGCGTAAGTTGTCATTTTACATTTTATATTACTAACATGTGAACTAATGTTATATATATGCGTATATATATATATATATATATATATATATATATATATATATATATATATATATATATATATATATATATATATATATAATATTCGTATATATATGAGGTATCTTAGGAAGGTGGTTGAAGTAACAAGAAGAGACATGGTCCGCAACCAGACGATACGTCAAGGCCTTAAATCCCACCCCCTGCAGACCTAAGTAGAACAGTCCCAACTAAAATGGTTTGGCCATGTCTGCAGAATGGGAGAAGATCGGCTACCATGACAAGCATGGGAAACAAAGAGCCAGGGATCCAGACCCCCAGGACGACCCAGAGTCCGCTGGGAGGACAACATCAGACAATCTTTGAAGGACCGAGGACTAGAATGGAACCAAGGCCATGGTGAAAAGACCTCCCCAAGGATGTGAATACTGGCACCTCCAAATCAGTCTTCCAAACCTATACACCTTGTAGCGTGAGGTTTTTATTGGCTCTAAGATCAGTATAGTACTGACAATACAGAAATATAATTTCTGCAGGAAAATGGTGAAGCCCCAGTGTATGAGAGAACTACTGTTATCACAGATTAGTTACGGCTGTGAATGATCTGATCTCGAAAAAATAGTAGAGTGGAGACAGTCATAAAATGCCACCCCGCTGTGTAACTAACTGTGATATTAAAACTAGGAAACAGATTTCACTTAACAATTATAAAATTGACAAGTCGCTCAAATACAATTTCCTTATTATTTATTAAGTATATACACTACCTACTCTTGTGCTGAAGGGTGGATTTTGGAAGATTGAATGCAATGGATTTGTACGCTTACATATGATTTACACACACACACACACACACACACACACACACGCACACACGCGCGCGCGCGCACACACACACATATATATAACCATGTGAATATTTTTATGTGAAAATCGCTAGTGGATGTCCCGGTCATTTGAGGCTGGCAACCTCAGCGTATAGAATGATGATTTCATGAACCACCACTGCACGGGCTGGTGATTGCTTAATTGCTAGTTTCGTAAAGAGAACTAAAAAGCATAAAATAGTCCCAGGTTCCATATGGAGCAGGGAGGGAAAGATGAAAGAAATGATGTACATTCTAGGTATAATATCTACATTTTCAATCAGTGTAAATGTAAACGAAAACATATTCACTTTAAAATTCATTGAAGTTTCAGACTTTCCAATCAGTGTAAATATATTTGAAAACATATTCAATTTATATTGTGAACACTTTTCAAACAGTGGAAATGTAAATGTAAACATATTCTATCTGTATTATTAACCTTTTCATTTAAATGTAAAGAAAGGTTTCTCTCGAGAGCTTAAGTTTAATACTCATCGAGAGTAATTCTGAGTTAAATGGGATGGTGAAATAGAAATAGGGGGGCACATAAGTGTCGGAAAACACAATACTTAGGAGAGCGTTTCACTTCTGTTCTTTCATCATAGTTATTGGTGGTACCAGCAAAAAGTACTATCTCTGGAACCAAGTGAAGGTAGAAGTGGACTGACGTTGTGCGAGACGCCATCATAAGAGGGTCTTATAGACAGGCGCAGGACCAGCTTGGCCGTTACTCCTTGACGTTATGGGAACGTGTGGTGCCTTTAACCTTGACCAGCGACGAGTGTGAGCAGTGTAACAAGAACCAACCCATCAGAAGGAGCAGAACCGTCATTGGCAGCTTAGTTCAATCTATATGCTGCCACTTGAACTTCTCTCTTGTTTACAATTTACACCCCATCACAACCGTGATGATAAATTGTTTTTGATCCATAACTATTCAAATTTTTTAACTGTTAAACCTGAAGTGAATATTAAATTTTGTTATTTGTAATTATACAAATTTAACTTTGATTTAATCATTTCTAAATGTACTGCATGTTTGTCTCAGTCAATGTACTAAACACACTCTAAACTAAGCTATACCAGAATAATAAGAATTCCTCTGAGTTAATCAGAGGTGGGGGCTTAAACGAGCTAACAAAAACCATTGCTTAATTCTTCACAAAAGTTTTCGGCAGATTCTAGAATTAACGTGCTCAGCCAAATGCAGCATTGTTTTCGCTTATCTGAATATCTTGTGAATACTCCTATGTGGGAGAAGTGCCATTTACCTTTCATCTACATACCTGCCAAGAGTAATCTTGTGCGAAAATAGACACCTTTGAAGCCCATATTAGATACTCTTGAGTTTTGGCCACTGTTGGACCACTACTGCAAAGCAGGGGAGGCAATACCGTCACAACAACATGCTTGAGGGTACAGTAGTCCTATCCTTTCTGTGCTTTTCAGAGACTCCCGGAGACTATAACAATAATGTGCTTTTTTAAAATCAAATTGTGTATAGTCCCATGCCTTTATTCCTTCTCTCTCTCTCTCTCTCTCTCTCTCTCTCTCTCTCTCTCTCTCTCTCTCTCTCTCTCTCTCTCTCTCTCTCTCTCTCTCTCTCTCTCTCTCTCTCTCTCTCTCTCTCTCTCTCTCTCTGTCTCTCTCTGTCTGTCTCTTTTTCTCTGTTCTTTGTGCCTCCTTACCTTACCTTTCGATAAATTTCCATAATACCTTTCCTCCTCAGACTTATCGTTGTTAATAATTTCCACATCTCCCATTAATAATTTCCACATCTCCCATCTAAGGTTGCCATTTTACCTCCTATGTGTTCTATGATCCAGGTAATAAGTAGTGTAGACCGGGCGTGTATATCTAGCCTGGGAATCTCCCCAGATCTCTCTTCCTGTGTTTCTTCCTTGTGCACGCGGGTGTTCTTAATCGTATGTAGCTTTTTCCCTTCCCGCGCATGAGTGAGTTTTAAAACAAATTGTTTTCTACATAAAGGTGCTGTTTTATCATGTTCGTACTTCTTCACCTCTTTCCGCTCATGATCTCAATCTGTAACATATTATTTTCTAAGGTCGCAACTGTTATTTTCTAGAGTACTTATGATTAATTGTCATAATTAACAGATTAAATGTTGATTTTAGTTCGTTAATATAAAAGTTAACCCGTGTAGTTAATATAAAAGTTACCCCATGTAGTTAATATAAAAGTTACCTTGTGTAAATATAAAAGTTACCTTGTGTAGTTAATATAAAAGTTACCTTATGTAGTTAATATAAAAGTTACCCCATGTAGTTAATATAAAAGTCCCCCCGTGTAGTTAATATAAATGTTACCCCGTGTAGTTAATATAAAAGTTACCTTGTGTAGTTAATATAAAAGTTACCTTGTGTAGTTAATATAAAAGTTACCTTGTGTAGTTAATATAAAAGTCCCCCCGTGTAGTTAATATAAAAGTCCCCCCGTGTAGTTAATATAAAAGTTACCTTGTGTAGTTAATATAAAAGTTACCTTGTGTAGTTAATATAAAAGTTACCTTGTGTAGTTAATATAAAAGTTACCTTGTGTAGTTAATATAAAAGTCCCCCCGTGTAGTAAATATAAAAGTTACCTTGTGTAGTTGATATAAAAGCCCCCCCCCCCCCCGTGTAGTTAATATAAAAGTTACCTTGTATAGTTAATATAAAAGTTACCTTGTGTAGTTAAATATAAAAGTCCACCCCCCCCCCCCCCGTGTAGTTAATATAACAGTTACCTTGTGTAGTTAATATAAAAGTCCCCCAGTGTAGTTAATATAAAAGTTACCTTGTGTAGTTAAATATAAAAGTTACCGTGTGTAGTTAAATATAAAAGTTACCTTGTGTAGTTAAATATAAAAGCCCCCCCCCCCCTCCCGTGTAGTTAATATAAAAGTTACCTTGTGTAGGTAATATAAAAGTCCCCCAGTGTAGTTAATATAAAAGTTACCTTGTGTAGTTAAATATTGTCGCAGATATAGTTGATTGTGCACTCCAATTGACATTGAATGCGAATCCAATTGTCGCATAAAGAGTTCTGTATAGTAAGGAAGATGTGTAGAAAGCACATAGACCTTTAGACACTAGTTTTCACAGATGTGAGCTAGTGTTGAGGGAAAGAGTTAACAGAAGGGCACAGGTTGGTGTCAGTGATTCTCTCACCTTTAGACTGCCAACTCTTGTATTTTTCTGGCGACGACTAACTCTTTCTTACTCAAATCTTTTTGAAGATGAACTAGTAGTAACAAGTAATACAAAGAGGGTTGAGAATGTTTTTCTGAACAGAACATACAATCTACTAAGTCAAACTCAGAATGATGGTGAGTTACAGAATGTATCAGATAAGAATAAGAGGCTATTTTCCTCACGGACGAAAAGTTTATTCCTATGGCTATTTCGTGGAAGAGTGAATTCTGACTTTGGTCTGGGTTTTAAGTAGACTTATCTGCTTGGACTTCTCCTGGGCGTCACAGTAGGTAGGGATTACCAACTGGAGAATATGATTCAGTTGAGCAACAGTCCAAGAGATGACTAGGCTTTCCGTTAACCTGGTTGTGAAGTTGCGTTATGAAGTTCAGGTGCTGACGATGTGTTGACTGCTTAAATCGGTAGACTGCTCAGGGTTGCTGACTAGTGATATCACCGCTAGGTTTGAGACGTAAGCACTAGTTCTCTCTGTAGCATAGAGCAACTAGGCGGTTTACTCGCAACAATTGACAGAAATCAAAATCCAGAAACTGGCTAGGATTCTGCAACTGGGCTGTGGAAGATAATGCAGGTAATCAATCTTCTGTTTTATACAGATATATTAACTACAGCCATTCTGGACATTTCGTCTCAGGATGGTGCCTAATAATATATTTACCTGAAACCATAACAGTCAGTCTTCCTTAAAGGCGGCTGTCCGTTTGTTTACAAATTCCTGTCTAGCAGTAGTCTCACACTGGTCGGGTCAGTAAGGTCAACCTTTGTTATAAGCAGACGCCTGGCCGTGTGCGTTCATGCGTGACGGCATTGGAGGAATGCTATTTCATTCACTCGTTCCTTGAACAACATGGTTCTTCTCTCGTTCACAACAGCTTTTTTCATCACTTTCCTAATACAATTAGCTTGTAGTACTTTCTCATATCAGCCAGTACTTACATCATTATAATGCATCAATAACATTCAAAGTACATAAATGCAAAATAGCTATCAATATAATGTAAAGAAATAAAACCACAATATTTAGTATTTCACACTTTACATCCATTAACTAATCCCTTGATATAAGAGTTAGCTAATTAAGCGAATACTGAGAGTTTGCTTACCGCTCAGGACTTTATCCACAGCTTAAGAAATAGAACTTTAGTAGCGTTTTACACTCAATCACAATATACTTGTAGATATGAGGTAAGTTGAGGTTTCTATTCTATAACTTATAAGCGTGCGTTGTCTTCCCAACGGTTCTCAGCAAGTGATCTTAAAATTCAGCATTCGTTCGCATGAAGTTAAAATATTTCCTGATTCCCACGCCAAGAGTTAATTATTTCCCGGCTCATGTTTAGACACGTACCATGATTTATCGTGAGTCTCCAGTTGACCACTGAACACGGAAATTTAATACTCTGGGAACCACTGGTTTCGACCAAGCTAATAAATCGTATAAGACATCCCTAAAGCAGGGGGATCGAATGACAGGGCTATTCGTGAGGACTTGAAAAATAGTTAAAGAAACGAACGCAGGTGCAAATATTTCCGTAGAGAAAAACACAAAATGGGAAGGAATAGAAAAGTAAGGAATTTTAACATAATCTAGACAAAATCTTCGAGCACTCTGTGACAAATATAAAAGTTACCTTGTGTAGTTAATATAAAAGTCCCCCAGTGTAGTTAATATAAAAGTTACCTTGTGTAGTTAATATAAAAGTTACCTTGTGTAGTTAATATAAAAGTTACCCCGTGTAGTTAATATAACAGTTACCCTGTGTAGTTAATATAAAAGTTACCTCCTGTAGTTAATATAAAGGTTACCCCGCGCAGTGGCATACTAAGTGGGTGCGAGGGGGGCGGTCCGCCCCGGGTGACAGCCAGGAAGGGGTTGCCATCGGACACTATTATGATAGTATTTACTGTTTAAAATGTACTTGTGATTGTGTTTCTTTTTGGGGCCGGGTGTGCCAAAGGTAGGGTCCGCCCCGGGTGTCAAGTACTTTAGGGACGCCTCTGACCCCGCGTAGTTCCCGGGAGTGTGCGAGGAGCCGAAGACAGAAAATGGCTACTGCTTCCTCGTACATAGTAAGGGGCAACTGTTGAGGCTCATTGTGGCGCATCACTCACTATATTATATTTGATCACTTGTTGGTGCACACAGAGTCCGATGCGACTGTGTATGCGGGCGACGATATGACGTACGATTGTTTGCGGTAGCAAACGGTATTCACTGTGTTCTGGATCTGCGAAGAGAGAGTGTCGGATTCTATGATCAATGTCTGTTAAGACATGTTTCAAAGTGTATTTACTTGTCTACTTGAAGAGAGTGCCTGAAAGGATCATATATTGGATCAATGATATACGAAAGATACGTAAGGATTTAAATATGTCGATATGATGAACGTTGGATACTTCGTTCTAGCATAAAATATAATTACCACTGGGAAGTGGAACGGATCAGTTGTTATAAAATGGAATAAATAAGGGCACTAAATATTCTGATGGAAGGAAGTAATATAAGGATAAATCTCAATATGATAATCACATATGATCACATGTTATGCAGCCCAGTTGTGGATATCAATAAATATTATGTTGGCTGTGGTCAACACACCTTTCACGTAACAGCAACTAATATGATGTTGTGAATTGGTACAGGCAGTTTCATCATGTAGAACAAATTACCACATAAAACATCACTGCACGAGCATTTCTGTGCTGCTTGCGAGACTAGATATAGTGGTGGCCGCATATTCCGTAAGGAGCTCAACGGAAAATTTATGTTCAGCCTCCAGTTTATGTCTCACCTTGGAGTTATCTGAGAACAGGATTCGCCGTTCTCCCTCCAGTCCACAACTTTTTGTCACTAACGCTACAACTTTTGGAATATTTCACTACGATAATACAGTTATTTATTAAATAAGCCCCTTACCTCTTTGACAAGCTTCTCGTAACCCTCCCGCTCCCCCGGGAGTAGGCGTACCTGACGTGCGAAGGAAAAAGGAGGGGGGAGGGCGGGGTTGAGAACAAACAACCATGACGCTGTGAAGATGGAAAGTAAGGTTGAGAAAGTAGTAATGTAGTGATCGAAGTTTACTTTTAGCGAAACGTTACTTTCCACTCGGGCGCTCTTTGCCTTTTTGTCTCAAGTTCTACCTGCTTGGATAAACGTGCTGCATATAGGTCACGTTCGGCCAGATATAAATAGTAACAAGGTGTAGCTTACACGTGTAGGTTGTCAGCACTGGGGGGAAAATAAACAGCACACACAGTCCAAAAGTGGAAGATAACGTAGCATAGGTATGTCAGATCCGAACCAGCGAAACTGCAGACTGCCCCGACAGTGCCGTGCCATTGATAACAAGTTATCAGGCTGTGCTGTTTTCATGAACCACACACACCCACACACACTTGTACGCTCAAACCACCAAATCATCATTATCATCATCGGCAGCATCATGATAATCATGTGCAGTGTCAACTGGCGATGGTGATCACGCCTCTCCATTTCCAGGGGTCTCTGATATCTTGAATCAGCTGTCCTCAGTCTCCTTCCTTGGCATGTGGTCAAATTATCGAGGTATATCAGAATCTAAATAGTTCTTCTGCTAGTGTTGGACAGGACACAGAGACATGAAGGGGATAAAGGAGACATGGAGAGACCTGGAACAGATGGCGCAGGACAGGATGACTTTGAGTGTGTTTATTGGAAGACCTATGCTCCACAGGGATTTGAAGGATCATGATGGTGCTGGTATGATTTATTTTAAGCAGCATGCAAACATTTCAAGTTTTATCAGTCAGTCAATCAATCAATCAAATATGTGTGTTTCTTTCGGTTTTTGTCTTTGTTACCCTGAGACAGGCATCACACATTGCCACAGAAAGCACTGCTGCATGAGCGTGTATTTTTTGGTGCAGTCTTCCTGGACGAGGACCAGCTGTAGTGGAGGCTGTATGCTCCATAAGGAGTGCAAAAGAAAATGATGATGGTGATACAGTTGACATTCAAAAATCCGGCAACCTCCGGACCTGAGGAGTGCCGGATTTTTTAAAATGCCGGATTTTTTATGGTTATATGTGCTGTATATATTTAACAGAAAATGACTACCTGTACAGTCCTTTAAAGAAAGAAAACTAAAAACTAAATGAAAAGCAAATGAAATTTTAATGTTCATCAACTAAATAAAATGATAAAATGAGAAGGAATGAGAAGGAATGCCTGTTAACACGTGCAAGCAAGACCCAACAGCTGCATCAAAACATAAACGGCTCCAGAAAACAGTGGCGCGCCAACGCGGTAAATTTAAAAATGCGCTCTGAAATCCATGCCGGAAATCTGAATGAACCGGATTATCGATGGCTGGATTTTTGAATGTCAACTGTATTAATAATGAGGAAGGTTGAAGGAAAAAGTTACAGACTTTTATAAACGGGTGCTTGCGTAGAATAGAAGGACTGAAATGGTATGACAAAGTCACAAATGTGGAATTGATGACAAGAACCAGACAAGTGCCAGTGGAACAAGAGTTGAGAAGAAGACGCTGGCGATGGATAGGACACACATTGAGGAGACCCCTGTTGATAGCATAGTCCTTGTTCTAGAATCCACAGGAAAAGAGAGGTAGAAGCAGACCAAAAAACACATGGAGAAGAGAACTGGAAACAGAGGTGAAAATGATGAGGAAAACATGGAAAGAACTTGAGCGGATGGCACAGGACAGGAGGACTTGGCATGTGTTTGTTGAAGACCTATGCTTCTCGGGGAGCTAAAGGGTATTGATTGATTGATTGATTGATTGAGGTTGAAGGGGCCAGAACATTGGCCATTTTGTTTGTGCTTTTGATTTCACTAAACTGTTATATTTCTGTGTTGTTCTTATTCACCATAGGATAAAAATTCGAACACAATCACCTTATTTGTTATACACATTCTAGTGTAACATACAATGCTGTTTCATTGATTGAATTGATATAATTGATTGTGATAAAATTAACCGTGATACAACGTTAAAATATCTCCAAAGATAAAATGTAGGGATAAAAATAATGCGTAAGCTACTAGAAGACATGATCGCCCACGCCGCGGGTCACCACCCGCCATGGAAACTAACTTGTTAGACGTGAAGGCAAAACATTTACCCTTGGAACGGGATGAGAACGGAGATCAAAAGGAAAAAATATGACTGAACACGTGCTTGAAACTAGCAAGGCTAAAAAGACGCAATTGGTGGGGAAAGGAAAAAAAATTCACGTCCCCAAGTTGATACAAGGTAAAGAAATCGACAAAAGGGACCTTGGCTATTATATGCAACAGTCATTTCTTGGACGCTTTTGCGATAACTTAGTCCGTTTATTTGAATTCAGCGGAAAACGCATTACAGAAGATGCTCGAAAATATTTCAAAAAACCAACTAACCTTGAAAAGTAACTTTTTCTTAATAATAATGTTAGGAATATAAAACCTAGCTGGCCTGATGGCCCATCTTGAGCAGTGAAATAATATGCTTTCATTTATACAGACGGATAGATAATAAGAAAGATATTGACAAAAGACTGTGTTGTTCATATCAGCGAGCGACTGCATTGAAAAAAAAAATGTCACTAATTTTCAAAAACTGCGGCCTTGAGACTCAAGTGCTAAAATCTAGTTGGAATGAAAGAGAGGGAATGTGGTGGAGAATTGTGGCTAAAAATAACTTTAAAGGCAAAATTGTGTAGGGGACGGCAGAGTTGGTTCAAAAAAACAAGTGTGTTTTTTTGTGAAACGCAAGTAGAGACAGACGGACCAACAGACAATAATACATACTTGACTGAGGTGTGACTGAATTGACTTTTGGTAGGAAGTTTGAATTTGAAAAGAAAAAAAAAGGCGGTGATTGGCCACAGATAAACATATTATCAGCGCTCAGATGCGCATTTTTGCCATTCATCATAAGTTGTCCAGTAGTAGACACAGTAATTATTCAGTGGTGTATTTCCCAGAAGCTAATTGAAATATTTAGAGGGACGCCATACTAGAGCCAGCAGCTCAGCTGAGTTTTGCTAGCATATAACTGTGTTCTCTATTCATAATTCTGAACTGTGAGTTTTTATTTGGCACCAAGGGGTGTCAAATGATGTGTTGAATAATACAAGAGTGGACCCGTGCAGTTTAATATTTTGGCAGAGCATCCTTATATTGCCCCCAAGCACGGAGAGGTGGGGCCACCAGATTCCAGCACCAGAACTACTCATTCAAGATACGTGAGCGTCTGGCCTGCTGGACATTCACCAACTTATTTTCTAACACACCAACTATATTCCCATCAATAAATGGACAATGTTAGTAGCCATAGACAGGGAGTGATGAGGCCACCCCAACAGCACATCCATTAATCGTTCTCCCAGATAAATTACAACTATAAACAGTAGTAATATTAACTAGTCTTGTAAAATACATATGTACACACCTTTCATTTATTATGCCATATATTCATGCATTTCATTCCTAATTTCAAAACCTTTCATATGTTCTGACCAAAATAAAACCTTGGTTCAGAACAAATAAACTTAAAGAAAATTTACTATCAAAATTTTACACAGCTGTTATAACATTTTATTAATATTATTAGACTTATTAAATATCTGTGTGTGTGTATGTAAACTACCACAACACATTACATATCAGTACCCTAGAATTTTAACGTAGCCACATTCATTAGTAAAAAAAGATAGGTGTGAGGTCGTAGTGGTAGCAAGAAGGGCCTTCTGTAAATTCACAGCTACATTTATCTCAGGAGCCTTCACAGCTGACCTCATGCATCACACTAGGTAATATCACAATCATACAATACCATCAAATCCACTACATTGATATCAAAGATAACAAATAGTTGAGCTTTTTAAATTACCTTGTTTGTTATTGATACATTCTCCAGAAATCGAACCTCCGGCCAATTTATCTCAGTTTGATGCTAGTCCACAGACGTTGGATTGTAACCTCTTCAACTTTTCCAATTTATCATTAAGTGGCAGTCCAACCTCCCCATCAGCTGTTCCGTCTTCACCCTTGATATACTGGCATGCAGACATAGCTCTCAGTGCACTCCAGTTTCACCATCTGCTGGGACGGAATGTCCTAGTGGGCACAGACCAAACTGTCGCTACAAGACTAAAACATGAATATTGTAATGCTTTTGTCTTCACGGCCAGACCTATTCGTTGTGGGGAGACAATGATCATTCAGGTAAGGGAAACATTGATCATTCAGGTAAAGGAAACATTGATCATTTAGATAAGCGAAACATTGATCATTCAGGTAAGGGAAACACTGATCATTTAGGTAAGGAAACACTGATCATTCAGGTAAGGGAAACATTGATCATTTAGATAAGGGAAACAGTGATCATTCAGGTAAGGGAAACATTGACCATTCAGGTAAGGGAAACATTGACCATTCAGGTAAGAGAAACATTGACCATTCAGGTAAGGGAAACATTGATCATTCAGGTGAGGGAAACATTGACCATTCAGGTGAGGGAAACATTGACCATTCAGGTAAGGGAAACATTGATCATTCAGGTAAGGGAAACATTGATCATTCAGGTAAGGGAAACATTGACCATTCAGGTAAGGGAAACATTGACCATTCAGGTGAGGGAAACATTGATCATTCAGGTGAGGGAAACATTGATCATTCAGGTGAGGGAAACATTGACCATTCAGGTGAGGGAAACATTGACCATTCAGATGAGGGAAACGTTGACCATTCAGGTGAGGGAAACATTGATCATTCAGGTGAGGGAAACATTGATCATTCAGGTGAGGGAAACATTGATCATTCAGGTGAGGGAAACATTGATCATTCAGGTGAGGGAAACATTGATCATTCAGGTGAGGGAAACATTGATCATTCAGGTAAGGGAAACATTGACCATTCAGGTAAGGGAAACATTGACCATTCAGGTAAGGGAAACATTGACCATTCAGGTGAGGAAACATTGATCATTCAGGTGAGGGAAACACTGACTGATGTCATCATCATCATTAACATTACCCTTCACATTCATAGGCCTTGAGCCTTGCTGTCCTATGCTGTCTATTCAAGATCTTCTGTTATCCCTGTCGTGTCAGTCTCCAGTTCCCTTTTCTCTATGTTTTTCAGTCTTCATTTACCTCCCTTACCCTGGACTGCCTTGTAATGCTATCATCAGGTTTACTTTATGTATGTGAACCAGCGAGCTACAGGAACAGTTAGCATTCACACTCTTCGACATATACTGATGGAGACTGAGCACATATGGGTTTGCCCGGAGTGCAATGATGTCAATTCTGTATAACAATAACTTTATGTGCGCCCTGTCCAAAGTCAATGTCTTCTTCTCATCTCTTGTTCCACTGGCACTTGTTTAGTTTTTGTTGTCAGTTCTGTATTGGTGATCTTGTCATATCATTGAGACCCTTCTCATCTCTTGTTCCACTGGCACTTGTTTAGTTTTTGTTGTCAGTTCTGTATTGGTGATCTTGTCATATCATTGAGACCCTTCTCATCTCTTGTTCCACTGGCACTTGTTTAGTTTTTGTTGTCAGTTCTGTATTGGTGATCTTGTCATATCATTGAGACCATTCTCTTCTCTGCAAGCACTCATTTATTAAAGTCTGTAACTTCATGGTTGATAACATTTGGGACAACTGAAATACACTGATGCATTTTGGCAGCTATTCATTACTTGTGATTTAGGTTAGTTTGATAAGCAGGAACATTAATTTCACACAGAGAGAGAGAGAGAGAGAGAGAGAGAGAGAGAGAGAGAGAGAGAGAGAGAGAGAGAGAGAGAGAGAGAGAGAGAGAGAGAGAGGGAGGGAGAGGGAGGGAGGGAGAGAAAGAGA
Source organism: Oreohelix idahoensis (assembly GCA_024509875.1). NCBI lineage: Eukaryota > Metazoa > Mollusca > Gastropoda > Stylommatophora > Oreohelicidae > Oreohelix > Oreohelix idahoensis. The sequence goes on from JAMPIV010005506.1 coordinate 540,051, forward strand.
GAGAGAGAGAGAGTGTGTGTGTGTGTACAGTTCTAGGTCAACGACTGATGTAAGGATCCAGAAAGATTACTGCACAGCTTTCGACAGAGTTATTAATGAAGACTTTTTCACCAAGAGCTGACGCTCAATGACTTTGGATCAATCAAGTCAATGAAGACTTTAAACCAGAAATTGGTGATGGTGAAAATCTGAGGATTCACAAGAGATGGACAGATCACTTTCTAAAACAACTCTATCATTATGAGCAAGTAACCCACCAAAATATCGATCAGTCAATCGATCAATACTCTCTAGCTCCCCGAGGAGCATAGGCGTTCACCAAACACATGCCAAGCCCTCCAGTCATGTGCCATCAGCTGAAGTTCTTTCAACTTCTTCCTCATCATTCTCCCTTCTGCCTCCATTCTCTTCTCCCTGTGTTCTTTGGTCTCCTTCTATCTCTTTTCCCCTGGAGATTCAAGAACAAGGACTGCCTTGTAATACTATCAACAGGTTTCCTCAGTATGTGTCCTATCCATCACCAGTGTCCTCTTCTCATCTCTTCTTCCACTGACACTCGTCTGGTTTGTTTCATCAGTTCCACATTAGTTAATATAGTTTATCTTAGTATGTCTGTACAGATAAATTCTGTTGTTTTTAAAGCTAGTCTATAGTAGGTTTCACATTCATTTTTAAGGTGTCTTCCTTTTATCCTGCTCCCCTGTATTTTTTCATGTCAAGAATTATCTAAAATATTGTTAAATATTATTTCTCTGGAATCCCACCATAGTGTTAAAGAGGTCTTAGTTTGCTTTAAACATTCTTGTACATTGTCTTTAGTAATACCTTTCTTTTTTGTAGCAGTGCTACCTATGCATGTAAAATATGCATCTGTTTTGTAGTATCCTTCCCAGGCTTATACATTGCGAAGTTGTTTTGTAGCAACACTGCTCAAGCATTAAAAATATGCATCTATTTTGTAGCAACACTGCCCAGGCTAATACATTGTGAAGTTGTTTTGTAGCAACACTGCCCAGGCTAATACATTGTGAAGTTGTTTGTAGCAACACTGCCCAGGCTAATACATTGTGAAGTTGTTTGTAGCAAAACTGCCCAGGCTAATACATTGTGAAGTTGTTTGTAGCAACACTGCCCAGGCTAATATATTGTGAAGTTGTTTTGTAGCAACACTGCCCAGGCTAATATATTGTGAAGTTGTTTTGTAGCAACACTGCCCAGGCTAATACATTGTGAAGTTGTTTTGCAGCAGCACTGCCCAGGAATGCAAATATATCTAATTAAAAAAAAATAATAGTTCAAAAACTGTCGTTGTTTTAATTTCATTAGTACACATTGTTAAGACCTCTAATCTTGTTCTATACAACCTCAACCAGATTTCTAGTAGATTATTTTGAGCGTTTATGTCATGAACACTTTTTCCTACCTTCTTCACAGGTGCTGGGCATTGATAGATCATTTATTGGGGGTTTGAGTTTTGGTCTCACAGCTTGCGACCCTGCCACTGTGGATCCAAGCAGCTTGCCTGATGATTCTGACCTCTTGCTGGACCGTCAGGAGTACTGGGTTGTCAACAAAGATGTCTGCCGCAATCCTGAAGTAGGAGATGAGCTCAGCTTTTATATCTCAGAGGATGGTGGGTCCTACTTTTGTATGGGAAATTGTATGTCTTTGTTAGAATTCAGAGTCCTTAAGGTTCTTAAAAAACAAAATCTGCTTCATTCTTATCTATCCATGATGGCCTTTGTCTGATTGACAAAATTCCTGTTGTTTGGCATCAGTTCTGTGCTATTCATCCATCAGTATCATAGATAACAGGTCTGGAGCCCTTCTATGACCTGATGATCTCGGGCCTCTGTCTTTATATTTGTTCACGCATTACCCTTCAGCTTCTCAAGATGCATAGACTGTCAAAAAATTCATGTAAACTTTTCCTGTCACATTCTATCAGCTCAAGGTCGTTCCATGTTGTCCTCATCATTGTCATTTTAGTCTCCAGTTCTTGTCTCCATGTGTTTGTCAGTCTGCCTCAACCTCTCTTATCCTGGGGATTCCAGACAAGGACTGACTGATAAAGCTATCAGTAGGTTTCCTCAGTGTGCGTCCTGTCTATTGGCAACAACATCTTCTCATCGCTTGCACCACTGACACTTGTATGGGTCTTGTCACCAGTTCCACATTAGTGATCTCTGTCTCTATAGTTATTATAATTGCCATATCTACCCTATAGCCATCTTTTGTCTTTATAATCTTTTATATGCCTCAGCCATCCTATTCTGTTACATCACATGATGGCGACTTAAAATAAGGGTCTGTATAGTTGTTCTTGTTTAGTATTCTGCTTATGTATATATGATGTGTATGCTGGTCTGCTCAGATGTGGGAGTTACGATGGCGTTAACCATGATGACATTTTAAAATCAGTAAATGTGCCTGCCTTGTGTAGCTACTGGGGCTCTGAGGAGAGAAAGAAAGAATAAGACTAGTGCTGACTCTCTAGCATGTCATTCATTCATTCATAACCCTCCACTCCCAAAGGAGCATAGACCTTCAACAAACACATGCCAAGTCCTCCTGTCACGTGCCATCATCTCAAGTTCTTTCCACGTTCTCCTCATTTTCACATCTGTTTCCAGCTCTCTTCTCCATGTGCTTCTTGGTCTACCTCTGACTCTCTTGCCCTGGGGGTTCCAGAACAAGGATTGCCTTGTAATACTATCAACAGGTTTCCTCAGTGTGTGTCCTATCCATCGCCATCGTCTTCTTCTCATCTCTTGTTCCACTGGCACTTGTCTAGTTCTTGTCATCAGTTCCACGTTGGTAACCTTGTCATACCATTTCAATCCCTCTATTCTACACAAGCACCCATTTATGAAAGTCTGTAGCTTTTTGGTTATTGTCTTTGTTGTTCTCCATGTCTCAGAGCCATACAATAGGACTGACTTCACATTTGAGTTGAAGATTCTTATTTTCATGTTGGATCCGATTTCTCTTGATCTCCATATGTTTCCCAATGCAATGAAAGCTCCTCTTGCTTTTTGTATTCTTATTTTGATATCACTGTCTGTCCCTCCAACTTTGCCTATATTGCTGCCAAGATATGTGTACGATTCTACATCTTTTAGTGGTGTTTCTTCAAGTTCAACCTTGTTATCATTTCTTGCATTTATTCTCATAATCTTTGTCTTTTCCCTGTGTATTTTCAGGCCCACTTGTTGTGACCTCTCATCGAGTGTTTTCAATTTGTCCTGCATCTGATTACGGTTATGGGACAGAAGAGCCAAGTCATCAGCAAAATCCATATCATCCAACTGCTTAGTCAGAGTCCACTGGATTCCATTTCTGTTGTGTGTTGTCGATGATCTCATAACCCAGTCTATTGCTAGTAAGAAAAGAAATGGAGACAAGAGGCATCCCTCTAGCATGTCATAAGAGGCAACTATCATGTCATAAGAGGCAACTATCATGTCATAAGAGGCAACTATCATGAGGTTGTGCATGGGGTTGGCAACCTTATCATATAAAAACATGAAACAGAGACCACCTCTGTAAGAGCACATGAATGTTTTGGTGCAGGCTTCCTGAAAGCAAACCAGCTGCAGTCGTTGTTTCATGCTCCATAAGGAGCAAAAAGGAAAAGGATGATGATGATAAATGTGCCTGTGTGATGTCTGTGCATGTGTCATGTACAAAGAGAAGTGAAGAATGTGAAAAATGTGTCATGTACAAAGAGAAGTGAAGAATGTGAAAAATGTGTCATGTACAAAGAGAAGTGAAGAATGTGAAAAATGTGTCATGTACAAAGAGAAGTGAAGAATATGAAAACATGTGTCACGTACAAACAAAAGTGAAGAATATGAAAACATGTGTCACATACAAACAAAAGTGAAGAATGTGAGAACATGTGTCACATACAAACAAAAGTGAAGAATATGAAAACATGTGTCACGTACAAACAAAAGTGAAGAATATGAAAACATGTGTCACATACAAACAAAAGTGAAGAATGTGAGAACATGTGTCACGTACAAACAGAAGTCTTGTTCTTCTTTGTCGTTCGCTCTCAAATAACCACATCTATCTCTTATAAAGCTGGCAGTCCGTCTCAGGCTTCTCTCGTCACCATACAGTTTCTCCCTCATCTGGGTTGGTGAGTGCCACCATGCTCCTCTCATGGTGGTGGTAGTTTTGGAGTATGTGCTGTACTGAAAATTATCACTTGATCCCTACTTGGTAAATGTTTAGTATGTATCTGCAGTATCAGAAACCTTATGCCATTTATCTCTATAGTTATTTCTGATTATTGCTTTTATTTCTTCATCTGTCGCTCTGTCTTCTGTTTGGATTTTCTTTCTCCATCTTTGGCAAATTTATCTGCCTTTACAATGAAGAATGTGAAAACATGTGGCAGTGGATGTTAAGGATGATCTGTTGCTGTCACACAAAGAATGACTCACTTGGGCATATGGACTATTTCAGTGTCTTGTTGTGGTCATTGAAAAGGTCCCTTAGCAGGGATGATTGTGGTATGAAAAAATGAGGGCAGAGAAGACATGAAGAGAACTGGCACAGGATGCCAAAAGCAGATAGTTTTGACAACTGGTGGATAGCCTATGCTCCACAATGAGCAACAATCAATATCCTTTAGCTTCCCAAGGAGCATAGGCCTTCAACAAACAACATGCCAAGTCTTCCGGTCACGTGCCATCATCTCAAGTTCCTTCCACGTTCTCCTTATCATTTTCATCTCTGTTTCCAGCTCTCTTCTCCATGTGTTTCTTGGTCTACCCCTGCCTCTCTTACCCTGAGGGTTCCAGAATAAGGGCTGCTTTGTAATGCTATCCACAGGTTTCCTCAATGTATGCCCAATCCATCGCCAGCGTCTTCTTCTCATCTCTTGTCCCACTGGCACTTGTCTGGTTCTTGTCATCAGTTCCACATTGGTGACCGTGTTTGTTGAAGATTTTGTGGTTTAATATTTTTTACAAGATGAACTTGCCCCATGCCCAACCCTCTAGTGTCACTTTTTACAACATGCATGGTAGGGAACAGTGTTATTATTCTTTGCACCCCTTTCAGGCCCCGGTTAACACATGGGTGAATAACGAGCAACAGAAATGAAGAAACAGCTGCTGTTGGTCTGTGTTTTGGTTATTTGTTTGGTCCTTTTTTAAATTTCCTTTTGACTTCCAGAATATTACATTATTTTTAGAAAAGTTACGCGTGGACTTAAAAAAAAAAAGTAAAGGAACCCGTTACACGCCCATTGAGGCATATTGGGAATATGGTGTTAGGCCCATATTATCTTGACCGTCGGCACACGAGGGGTGATGTGGTCGGCATCACGCCGGCCGCCTTAACCTTCCCAGAGTTGCTCTGGTACCCATTTGGGGCTTGGTCGACCCAGGAGCTGTTTGTGGCCTAAAAAATTCCCGCCTCATCTGGGGATCGAACCATAGACCACTGCGCTAGGAAGCCAGTGCACTAACCACTATGCTACCGCGGCTCCTACGCGTGGACTTATATAACATAAAATTAAGACTCAGAATTAGCTACTGTCACAGTTGTTATTATTGTTATATTACAAGCAACTAAGTTTCTGATACTTTTTTCACAAATTTTCTCATTTTGTTCACAGGTGAAGTGAGATATGCCAGAAACAGTCAGGCTCCAGTGACGCTAATGCATGTAGACAGAACACTTCCTTTATGGGCTTTCTTTGATGTCTATGGGAACATTCAGAAAATAAAGCTTATAGGTGAGCATTTGTGCAGACTTAAGCTCTGTGAATATCTTGACAGGACTTAGGCAAAGAGTTAGAAATGAGTTCTGTTAGGAAGCAAAGAGTAACTTTTAAGAAAATCCACTCTAAATTCCACAAGACACTTCACAGACAAAGAGACAGTGAGCACAAATAAGAAAATATATAAATAAAAAATAATATGGTATGAAATCAGTTTTACAAGTAAACGGTACACATGAAACAAGGGACATTTCGGGTTTTACCCTTCGTCAGCCACAGTTACGAACAGGTGACAAGGACAAGAACTACATATAGGTGCTACAAAAATCAACGATGATGAGGAAATCGCCAAATGAGCGATACAAGCAGATGAAATGACGGTGATGAGCGAAACGATAACAGTAATAACGCAAGAAAATCGTAAAACCAGAAAGACATGTCGAAACAGGAAAGTAAATAATCGACGAAGCGAAGACAGAAATGAACAACACTATTAAAACAAGTAAAAAATCACTTAGCTGGATCCCAGAAAGAAACATTCAAGATGGCTGAAAAAATGAGGCGTCATGCGGAAGTGACGTATGAGCTAGTGACGGCTGAGAAAAGATAATTGAGAAAACGAAATGAACCAAAGCAAAAACAAGGATAGAAAGGAAAATGATGACAGAAGAAATAAAGTATGAAACTGAAGACACCAGAATTATGCAAAATGATGCTGGATATTCAAGCCAGCAGGAGATAAAACGCCCATTTGAAAAATGAGACGATTCTCCAACGAGAAGCGAGTTCGGTCGTCGCCGGCACATGACAGGAGGGCAGTGACATGAATGTCAGAGTTACCTGAATGGTCAGGGCTATTGAAGTGAAGGGCCACCGGTAAATGTTTGTCATGATAGATGTCATTCAAGTGCTCACGAAACCTGTCTGCCAGACGTCTGCCAGTTTCACCAATATAGGTCATGTCACACCTCTTGCATATGATAGCATAAATCAGGTTTCTGGATTCGCATGTGAAAGACTCCCCAATGGTAAATTTACCGTTACTAAAGGAGACTGACTGCGTTTGGAGTACAAAAGGACAGGTCTTACATATGCGGCGTTGGCACGGTTTAGTACCAAAGTAAGAAGGACTAGTTTGTCTCAAGCGACTATGCATAAGAATATCCCTAAAATTCTTATCCCTGCGATATTCCACCAAAGGGGTATCACGAAACAACTCTCTGGTATCAGGATCGGAGTGGAGAATAGGCAGATGGCGAAACAGAATTTTTCTCACCGCCAAACAGTGAGGGTGAAAAGTTAAGACAAGTTTGAGTCTGTCAGATGTAGTAGTAGGTTTAGCAGTAAGTGCAACCTGACGAGTAACATGACTAATGTGATTAAGGGCATCAGATAAAACTCTTTCAGGATAGTGACGTCGGCGAAAAAAATCGAGCATTTCTTGAGCTCGTTCACGGAAATCATCTTCAACGTGACATATCCGACGTAAGCGTAGAAGTTGAGAGTAGGGAATGGAATCTTTACAGCTGAGAGGGTGAGAAGAGGTGTAAAGAAGGAAACCATGAGCATCAGTAGGTTTATAAAAGACAGAGGTAATAAGGCCTCAAATAAGAAAATCCACTCAAAGTTACACAAAACAGTTCACAGATAAAGATCCAAAGAATGAAAATTAGAAAAATCCACTCTAAATAACACAAGACAGGAACTGAGATTCTGAGAAGAAAGATATTATGTCTGAAATGTAGGTAAAACTTTAATAAGTTAATCTTACAGTCTGACAAATGGACATAAATGAGCAGTGTTAAATTTCTGTGAGCCTAACAGTTACTGCCATGGAACTTCAGAGAACAAGCAGGAGGGGAAGACTTACACAGTTATATAGAGAAGGAGGACAGAGAAAGATCGGAGCAAAATAGGAATCCTAAGTAGCGAACACAGAATAATAAACCCAAAGGCAAACTTGACGTAAAGATAGAGAAACAACCAAGGAAGCTATATTGATTAATTGAATGATTGACTGAAGGTGTGATTTACACCTGAAAAATAGTGACTTCTCTTAAATGTTTAAATGCAACCAAATCATTGCTTATTTTACTTCTTATGTCATTTAACTATTTGTATACTTTTATTATAATTCAGGGACCACAATGACTCCATGTCAAGGTCGTTTACTCCGATCACAGTCCACAAGCAGCTACAGTAACATCATGTTGGGTGGCAACGTTTCTGGTTCTGGTTTTGTTGGTGCTGCATTTGGGTCATCTGCACTCACAGTGGCCATGCCCACAACGGGTGATGGGAGCTCAGGATCCATGGTTACAAACATTTTACGCAGCAACAGCAGCATACCTGCATCGTGTGTGTCTTCAGATGGGGAATACTCTAGTGAAGCATCGATCACATACCCCACCTCACCTCCTGCCACCCCTATATCCCCAAATTCACAAGCTCCCTTGGAAGAAGAGGCAGCTGACTGCAAAGTGTGCTGGGAACGTGTGATAAACTGTGTCCTGTACACTTGTGGGCACATGTGTTTATGCTTTGACTGTGCCATGAAAATCCGCAGTGAAAAAGGGTTGTGCCCAATCTGTCGCCAGTCCATTGTAGATGTAATTAAATTCTACAAGTCTTAGCAGTATTTTTGTTTCCCATCTTTGTTAACTTGTTCTTGCACCATGAGATTGCAGTCCTGTGTGATGAGACTTTTATTCTACAATTTTTTTTTTTTGGTGCATATTTTTCACTGTGTCTGAATTGAGATGCAGATACAGATATCCCCCGCTTTTCGAAAGTTCGTTTTTACGAAAGACCTACATTAGTACTTGTTTTCGCTAACCAAAGAAATCTGAAGGGGATTTTCGCGTTTATGAAAAAAGGCAAAAAGTGGAAATAGCATTCAGCATTTGTTTTGCAGCGAGCGGGAACTACACTCAGCATTAACTCTTTAAGTCCCAATCGACTTTATAAAGGCTCAGGGGTTAGACGCGCTTGGCCGAATCGACTTTAAAAAGCCTTTAGTATATGTGCCTCTGTTTGAGACTGTTTCTAATTATAACTACCCACAAACCACCCAAAACGTCATTTCCGACTGCAAGTACATTCTTTTAAATACCGCACGTGTTTAAGAGTAAACATGTTTCTGTTTTGAGATATTTATTTTAGATTTTTAAAGCGATTTTTTTAAGTGCATATCCTCCATTTTACCTTGAATAACTAATCATTTTTTTTAAGCGCATATCCTCCATTTTACCTTGAATAACTAATCATTTTTCAATGAAAGCTTTTATACTTGTAGCACAAGAGTAAAGTACATCCAATTACCTTCAGTTTCATATACAACAACAAAGTTATTTATGCATATGAACATTTTAAAAAATTATTTCCAAACAACAACAATAAAAACGCACTGCTGTGGCTATTTTTGCTTGGGCCAAACCCACTTTTTTGCTTGGGACTGAAAGAGTTAAGCCGCCATAGCTTTGAACTGTGTCTGTGAGCATTTGTGCATCCGCTAGCAAGATGTATCCTAAGGTATCAGAAAAGCCTAAGAGAGCTTGTAAGGGTGTTAACGCTTAGCATAAAACAACATAATTAAGCATTTCGATCATAGTGAACGAAATAAAGACATTGTGCATGCGTTGAACTTGCCTGCGTCCACCATTCTTACTATTTACACACAGAGAGAAAGAATCTTGAAAGCTGCCGAAGTTACTATTGGTTCTGCTAGTAGCAAAGTGGTCTCGTTTAGTCGGCATCCAGTAATGGATAAAATGGAAAGTCTATTGCTTGAGTGAATTGATACTTACTTAGTCATTCCCCTTCTACCGTGAGGTGTTGAGGTTTGGAAGAGAGAGCGCCAGACTATCCTGTCGGCTGTCTTCCTCCTAGCCTGGTTCCATTCTAGTCCTCAGTCCTTCAAAGATTGTCTAATGTTGTCCTCCCAGCGAACTCTGGGTCGTCCTGGAGGTCTGGATCCCTGGCTCGTAGTTTCCCATGCTTGTCGTGGTAGCCGATCTTCTCCCATTCTGCAGACATGGCCAGACCATCTTAGCTGGGACTGTTCTACTTGGGTCTGCAGGGGGTGGAATTTTAGGCTTTGACGTATCGTCTGATTGCAGACCATGTCTCTTCTTGTTACTTCAACCACCTTCCTCAAATACCTCATTTCTGAGGTCTGGATCTGGCTTTTGTGGGTTGTAGTCATTGCCCATGACTCGCATCCATACGTCAAGACTGGGACATAGGTGGAGCGGTATACAGCCATTTTCGTCTTCTTACCAACTTCTCTTTTGCTGAGGAATCCTCGATTTATGGCTTGAAAAAGTCTTCCAGCTTCTGCTCTTCGGGTAGCCAACTCTTCTTTGATGCCTCCCTTCCGGTCTGTGACAGCTCCAAGGTATTTAAAGTGGTCAACCTGTTCCAGGACCTGTTCTCCCAGCTTAATCTGATGCCTTCTTTCTTCTCGTGATATTACCATGGTTTTTGTTTTAGAGCTGCTTATGACCATCCCTCTCTTCTCCAGCTCTTCCATTCAGACTTGCAGGTTGGATTGGAGATGTGCCTATGATTTAGCAATCAGGGCAACATCATCAGCAAATACCATCTCTGAAATACAGACCTGTCTCATCTTCCAGTACCCCACTGAATATTTTCTTGTTCTCTCCTTACATGCCTTGAGGTTATCACCTTGTCTTACACCAGTGGTGGTCCTGAACTCTTCTGACTTATGGTTTGCTGTCCTCACATAATTTCTGCAAGACTTGTAGAAGCTCTGTATAGCATGAATCAGAGGTGCTGGAATGTTCTTCCTTGCCAAACAGTCCCAAAGTTTGCTCCAGGGGACCCTGTCAAACACCTTTTCCATATCTATGAAACAGAGATGGATCTCACTCTTATACTCAAGAGCCTTTTTACTCAGCTGTCTGAGTGTGAAGATTAGGTCTTGAGTACTTCGGTTTGGTCGGAATCCACACTGGACCTCTTCCAATTGAAGCTCAGCTAGGTGTCGGAGTCTCTGCTCTAGGATTCTAGAGTAGATTTTACCAGGGACACTGAGAAGGGATATGCCTCTATGGTTTCCACATTGTAGGTTGTCACCCTCTTTGAAAATCGGTGTTATGATGGCAATCTCTGTTAATCCTTTTGGTATGGTCTTGTTGCACCACGCTGCCTGTAGGATCCTTAAGAGTAATAGGTCGCCTGCTGCTCCCATGTACTTAACCATTTCTGGTGTCATACCATCATGCCCTGCTGTTTTGCCCATCTTGATTTCCTCCAGTGCTGCCTTCAGTTCTTCCATCTTTATGTCATCTTCACCACCATTGGTGCTCTCTTCTATGCTAGTGGTTATCATTTCTGATGCTTGACCTTGCTCACCATCAAGGAGTTCTGAGAAATTTTCTTTCCATCTTTCCATTACTTCCTGCAGTGCAGTAAGCAATTTGCCTTGCTTGTCCTTTATAAATTTAAAAGGGCACTGTTTTTCCTTCCTCATGTTCTTTAGGGTCTTATAGAACAATTTCTGGTTTTCTTGCACACCCTTTTCTAGCTTTTCTCCAAATTCTTCCCAGGACTTCTGTTTTGCTGCTAGCACCTTGTACTTTGCTTCTGTTCTGAGTGTCACATATTCTCTATATTTCTCTGTTTTTCCTGCTGTGTTTTTAGCTCCTAAGTATTGTTTCCATGTCATTTTCTTCTCTCTTATTTTCTCTTTAACTTCCTCTGTCCACCAAGGTGTCCTCTTTCTCTTGTTAACAAGTCAGACTTCACCACATGCTTCTGCAGCAGCTGTCTTTATGGTGTCCTTGAATTTAAGCCAGAGGGTTTCCAAGTCATCAGGTTGTTCTTCTGTGTTGCTCACCACTGCAGCAATAAGCCCCTGATATCTGGTCTTAATTTCTGGCTCTCTCAGCTTGTAGGTCTTAATGCTCATTTCTCCTGTTCGTTTACTTAGTTTCTTGCATGATGTTAGTCAATTCCTAGGCCTTAATTGTTAGCAGGTAGTGATCACTTCCAATCTCTGAGTGAATTGATGGGTGTACAGATTGTGATGTTCCGTTAAGTTATCTTATACTTAGGGAGAAATCAGTCAGTCTTTTTTAAAAAGCTGAAACAGAAAGAACTGGACGATGGTGATGAAAGTGTTGCGAAAGTGTATTTTAAAGGTAGTCATGGGTGGTTTGATCGGTTTCTGAGGCGAGGTATGATTTGCTAGGTTATTTTTTTGGGTCTGGGAATGCTAAAAAATTGTTCCATTATAAATTAATGGTAATTGCTTCTTTGCTTTATGCCATTTCGGCTTACGAAAGGTTTCATAGAAAGGCTTTATTTTCGGATAGTGTGGGATACCTTATCTGTAGACGTGACTGTAACTGTCACATTTGTTAAAAATTCCAGCTTTATGACTGTGGACGTCACATTGACTAATACAAATGTTGTCATATTCCTGCTTTCCTAACTGGTAAAGGTAGTCCCATAGCAGATACTACCGTAAGTGAGTGAAATGTTAGAGACTTCATTATACATTGTCTAGCTTTATGAGGTGGAGTGGCCAGTTCCATTCCTCGCTGCCTTTACCTTCACTAACTCAAAAGCAGAGGCAGGTACCCATTTACAACTGGGTAGACTGGAGCATGACACTACCAGGTTTAGAACCCAGAAGCTGGTAATTTTGCAGTGACAGGTGAGTGCTCTACCACCCTGCCAATCAGACACCCTTCATTATCACAAGTGTTAAAAAAATCCTTTCTGCTAAATTCACTACCACAATTGTTAAAAGTGGAATTATGCCAGTTGTTGCAAACATTGCTTTGACAATTATAGTTGAAGGGTTCATTGAGTGCTGGCTGCCCCATACTGTAGAAAATTTATTTAGAAAGGTTATCCAGAGCAGATGATTCAACTCAGCCATTGATGGTGGAAGAGGTCCTCTATCAAGGAGGATAATGAAGCAGTTCATTCAGAGACAGCCAAAAAAAATCTGGACTACTGACTCGCCACCTTTCATCTAGAAATTTCTCCAGATTGGGCGATAAGCACCATGTGCTTCAACAACTGGAAGACAAGGCAAATGCAGACCACTGGCAACAGTTAAAAGACATACGGAATGAAAGATAATGGAGAATTAGCATAAATATCGATAACAACAGAAACCATTAGTAAGATAGAACAAATAATACAGAGAGCAGATTTAAGCTGAGGCACAAGGTCCACAGCCAGAGCTCATGAAATATATATGAATTAACATAAGACACCAAAGAAGTAAGAAGGAGCATCACAAGAGACAAGAAGAAACACACTGACTAATTGGCAAGAGAGGCAGAGGAAGGAGCAGCCAAAAGAAATATGAAGGACTTGTACAACAGTGCACAGAAAAATACAATGAAGTATAAGCAGTCATATGGCATTAGCAAGGACATGAATGGAAAATGTCTTAGCAATAAGAAAGAGCAAATGAAGGGATGGATGGAACATTTTGAGGAAAGTTTAAATAGACAGCTCCACAAGATTCCCAGACATCAAACCAGCAGAAAGGAAGTTACAGGTTTACTGGGAAAATCCAAATAAGGAAGAAATAAAGAGTCTTTAGTCTTCTAAAAGATGGGAAAGCTGTGAACCCAGGTGGCATTCCAGTGAAGGCCATCAAAGCAGACTTAAGAGATATTATACAGATTATTCATTTAAGTCTGGGAGAGGGAAACAATAACAGATATCTGATCAAATTGCTAAAGCAGAGAGGTTTGCAAGAATACACAAGTTACAGAGGGAAAAAGCTACTCTGTTTTAGGAAAAAATATTTAAACTTGCCAGAATATAAGAGTCCTAGACTCGTGGGTTAAGTTAGGTGATTTACTGTTACCAAAATCCATGGTGATATCACGAGAAGAAAGAAGACATCAGATTAAGCTGGGAGAACAGGTCCTGGAGCAGGTCGACCACTTTAAATATCTCTGAGCTATTATAGACCGAAAGGGAGGCATCAAAGAAGAGTTGGCCACTCGAAAAGCAGCAGCTGGGAGACTTTTTCAGGCCATAAATTGAGGATTCCTCAGCAAGAGAGAGGTTGGTAAGAAAACGAAGATGGCTGTATACCGCTCCACCTGTGTCCCAGTCTTGACATATGGATGCGAGTCATGGGCAATGACTACAACCCATAAAAGCCAGATCCAAACCTCAGAAATGAGGTATCTGAGGAAGGTGGTTGAAGTAACAAGAAGAGACATGGTCTGCAACCAGACGATACGCCAAGGCCTAAAATCCCACCCACTGCAGATCCAACTAGAACAGTCCCAACTAAGATGGTTTGGCCATGTCTGCAGAATGGGAGAAGATCGGCTACCACGACAAGCATGGGAAACAAAGAGCTAGGGATCCAGACCCCCAGGACGACCCAGAGTCTGCTGGGAGGACAACATTAGACAATCTTTGAAGGACCGAGGACTAGAATGGAACAAGGCCAGGTGGAAGACAGCCGATAGGATAGTCTGGCGCTCTCTCTTCCAAACCCTACACCTCACGGTAGAAGCGGAACAACTAAGTAAGTAAGATTTACTATTACGAGGGACGGTCAAAAAGTAATGCCTCGTAATTTTTAATTTCATTCAATAGGCAAGAAAACAGATAAATTTCACATTGAAATGTAGCCCCAAGTCTGAACTTCAAAAATTTATTTCTCAATGTAGTCTCTGTTATTTGTTACAGTTTTTGTCCATCTTCTCACAAGGCCATGTATCCCCGCACGGTAAAAATGTGTGTCCTTTTTCCTAAACCACTGGCGTACGGCGCGTTTAAGGGTCTTGGTGTCCTCAAAGTGATGTCCGTGAAGATCTTCTTTCAGTGGTCCAAACAGATGGAAGTCAGAAGGTGCAAGATTGGGACTGTAAGGGGGATGTGGTAATAATGTCCAGCCAAATTCTGCAATCGCATCAATGGTGCGTTTTGCGGTGTGTGGCGTGGCATTATCGTGCAACAGTAGTGCAGTTCTCTGATCTTTTATTGGGTAAAGTCACCGAAGACGACCTCTAAGCTTCTTCAAAGTTTCAATGTAACGGTCTGCATTCACCGTGTTTCCCTGTTCCAAGAAGTCGAGAAGAATCACACCCTTCTCATCCCAAAACACAGAGGCCATAACTTTCCCTACAGATGGTGAACTTTTGAACTTCTTTCTTGTCGGCGATGTTGTGTGATGCCATTCAGCTTTGCGTCAGCCATTGAGGATTGACCTACTTTAGCTTCGTCACAACGATGTACCCAACGTCGGACAGTGCTAACATCCACTGTTGAGTCTCTATAAACATTCTTCAAATGTTCGTGGATGCAAATTGGGGTCTCGTGGATGCGAATTGGGGTCTCGCCTTCAGCATTGAGGAATGCTATGACATAACGTTGTTTTAACTGAACGTCTTTGGCAGCCATTTTAAACTGTTACAGTGGTACTACCTGTTACTGAAACAGGTTGGTATTGCTATACAGTGCAGAAGTGTGTTTAAGGAATTCTGCTAAATTTACAAATTGCACACCGACGCAGTATTTACATACATAAAACATAGGAGGCATTACTTTTTGACCGTCCCTCGTACCTTCTACTTATTGACGGCTATGGGTAACGAGTATATTAATGTGCTGCCCTGGTCTTGTAAGGTATATTTGTTATAATAGACCACAGTCTAAACAGTAAATATTACTTACTGTTTTTCAGCATGTACTTTGCACTCATTAAGAGTTTCCACTGCCTGTTTCAGTGGTTCTGCTTTGGTATTGAAGTTATTGCAGTATTTGCCAGTGGTCGATTACCAAAGAGTGGATTCTATTCTTTAATTTAATGGTTTTGAAATTCCAGCACATCAGTGTCTGAAATCTCTGTTTAATATTGCAGACGTTTGGTTTAATATTTTGTCTAAACAACATGACAACTTTAGAAATGATCTCATGTGACCACAACTTCAGCCCAAGGTGCACCCTGTCATGTTAAATTTATGCTACCACTGACCTAAAAGAACAATGATAATATGCACATTAAGAGTTCTTTCTGATTGAATTTTTCCATGTAACATTGTATTTTTTTAATACCCAGCTTTCTAATGTTACAATATAGATATGTTGGCTTTGAGTTGGATCACTCTAGTCTTGTAGCATAACACCTGGATGATTTACTGACCTAATATGTTGGCTTTGAGTTGGATCACTCTAGTCTTGTCAAATAATACGAGGCGTGTTCAAATGAAACCCGACCGTGCTGCGCCAAGTGAACATTCGTAGGAGGAGCATGATGACGTCACATCTGATGTAATAAGCATATACGAATTTACAAGTGTGTAAGTGTTCATTCTCCTAGTATTCATTGGTTGTGCTGCAGACCGTTAAAATAATGGCCGGTGTGATAAGGAATCCGTCCAAGGTCGATCAGCGAGCAGTGATTAAGTTCCTAACAGCCGAAGAATGTCGACCAGTCGACATTCATTTCCGAATGAAAGCAGTGTATGGTGACAAAAGTGTGTCTAAGACTACAGTGAAATATTGGGCACGAATGTTTCGAGAAGGACGTCAGTTAACGAAAGATCTTCAGCGGCCAAGTCAGGTGCATATTGTTGCGACAGAAGAAGCCATCGCCGAGATTGATGCAGCAATATGGGTGGATCGTCGTCGGAGCTTACGTTCGCTAGCAGAGGAATTCGCTGTGTCTCTTGGGACAGTTCAAATGGTGGTTAGGAAGAAACTGAAGTATCGAAAGGTGTGTTCACAATGGGTCCCATGGATGCTGACCGATCACCATAAGGAAGAACGCATGGGGTGGAGTTTGAACCACCTGCTGCGTTACGAAGAGGAGGGTGATGCATTTCTGTTGCGCATAGTGGCAGGCGATGAGTCGTGGTGCCACCACTTTGAGCCGTGCAGCAAATCAGCAAGCATGCAATGGAAATATCCCGGATCACCAAAATCCAAAAATTTGAAGTCACAGATTTCCGCCGGTAAGGTTATGCTGACCGCATTTTTTGACCATGAAGGGCTTCTATTGGTAGACTTTAAAGAGCCTGGCGTGAACATCAATGCCATCCGCTACAAAGACACACTAGACAACCTGCATACAGCCATCAAGAATAAACGACCCGGCATGCTTTCGCATGGTGTGATTCTGTTGCACGACAATGCTCGTCCACATGTTGCGAACATTGTGCAGGAAGTGTTAGCAAGGAAAAGGTGGGAAGTTCTGCCACACCCAGCCTACAGCCCCGATCTGTCACCATGTGACTTTCATTTGTTCGGACCCTTAAAAAAATCTGTAAAGGGACAACGATTCGACTCCGATGCAGACGTCAGGGCCTCAGTGACCAAATGGTTCAATAAGCAACCAAAGTCATTTTTCTCGGACGGCATCCGCTGTCTACCCAAGCAGTGGGATGCGTGTCTGAATGCCTATGGTGACTATTTCTAAAGAACCCCAGTGGGTACTTGCTTCATAACGATTGCTGTATTTAATTCTACTACTCCTGCTGATGTACCTTACATATATTTGTTATAAAGCCACTGGGACGGGTTTCATTTGAACACATCTCGTACATGAATAAATGACGTGACGCCTGTGTTGGCATCTGAATATGCAGGCAGTTTATGTCCATTAGTAATGCATTGATGTGTGACACAATACTTCTTTAATGTATGAGTATGGTATGGACTATGGCATCATCCATAATTTGTGAGTGCTCACACTGTGATATTTGTGTTCATATGGGGATGTAAATGTTTTTAAATGTGCTCACATCACATAATAATATAGTGAGTAGGCTTGGAGAGGATGGAAGAAAAATGTCATTTGTTTTGTACTGTACATTTGTGCTTTTAAGCATTGTGGGGGAGAAGCAGCATTTTTTTATGAGCAAGGTGTAATGCTTTAGGCCTGTGTAAAAAATGCCTGTGTGGTGCATTGAACAATTAGATCAAGGATGGTCAACTTTTATATGACTTCAGGGGCTGCTGCAACTGGATATTACTAAGGGCCTGAACATTGCACACAATTTTATTGTGTATACAAAATAAA
Source organism: Oreohelix idahoensis (assembly GCA_024509875.1). NCBI lineage: Eukaryota > Metazoa > Mollusca > Gastropoda > Stylommatophora > Oreohelicidae > Oreohelix > Oreohelix idahoensis. The sequence continues at coordinate 557,825 of JAMPIV010005506.1, forward strand.
GGAGTCTAGTATGTATGTTAAGACAACAACCAAAAAGCTACAGACTTTCATAAATGGGTGCTTGCGTAGAATAGAGGGATTAAAATGGTATGACAAGGTTACCAACGTGGAACTGATGACAAGAACTAGACAAGTGCCAGTGGAACAAGAGATGAAAAGAAGACGATGGCAATGGATAGGACACCTGTTGATAGCATTACAAGGCAGTCCTTGTTCTGGAACCCACAGGGCAAGAGAGGCAGAGGTAGACCAAGAAGCACATGGAGAAGAGAGCTGGAAACAGAGGTGAAGATGATGAGGAGAACGTGGAAAGAACTTGAGATGATGGCACGTGACAGGAGGACTTGGCATGTGTTTGTTGAAGGCCTATGCTCCTTTGGGAGTGGAGGGTTATGAAATGAAGTATGTATGTTATTGTGTATACAAAATAAAGGAGTCTAGTATGTATGTTATTGTGTATACAAAATAAAGGAGTCTAGTATGTATGTTATTGTGTATACAAAATAAAGGAGTCTATAGTCCGTTTGGAAATTCGTGCCCACAGAAAGCGTCAATTTTCTCCAAAAACATGTTTGAATTTTCTTCTTTGTTATATAAAAAAACTCTTTGATGCTACCAGGTTACAAACTGTGCAGCGAGAGGAAAGCACTTTATCTGCTTAAAAGCAAGATTGTCAGAAACACGAAATAGATAAATGTTAATGAAGTAGGTGTAAGGATGTAGAAGAAATGAGGTCAATCAGAAGTGATGTCACTGAGAGAGCAATACAGAGAAAGAAAGAAATGTGAGAAAAGGAAGTGACAAGACATTCACAATTAAGCATCATAAAATTTTCATTGAATTATGTTGAGAGAGCAAGTAACTGTGTGTCCAGTTCCTAGTTAGTGAGCAGCCAATGCCAAGCAGACACCAGTTTTCAAGCTGAGATGGGATATCTTAGCTTTTCAGAGCAACAATAACAGAATTATTTTTAGAATGCCCTTTAACTTGCCACATTTAGAGTTGTTTATGTCTTAAGCTCATTTACTCACCAGACTTGAAATAAGTTTTGTTACTTCGTCTGCCTTATGGAGAATGCAAATTTTTTTTTAAAGTTGTAGACCACATGCCCACAATTTAAAGTAAAAAGGATAGTTCTTCATTGTTATATAGAACAAATCCTGACATAGTGGAGTGAGTCAAGGACAGTTGTTAAACAAATAGGAAATGCTGTAGGAGGCGGCAGAGGTGTGGGTTTGTAGAAGGGAGTTGCATGGTAGATACTGCCAGAGGGGAGTGAATGGTTCACTTACTAAGTCCAGCATTGAGAGATGGGGTTACCAGTTTCCTTCCTTGCTGCCTTTTCCTTCCCTAACTCAAAGAGCAGAGTCCTGTACGTATATACTGCTGGTTAGACTGGAGCGTGCCGGAAATGTGATTCAAACCCAGCACCTTTGCCGCAAGAGACCAGCGCTCTAACCACTCTGTCAATTGGACGCTCACAAAGGTACCATGGACAGCTACAAAGAATAATGAGGAAGTCCTGAAAGAGGCCAGTGCAGAAAGGAAGCTTATTCCTCACGTCAGAAGGAAGCTTATTCCTCACGTCAGAAGGAAGCTTATTCCTCACGTCAGAAGGAAGCAATCCACTTTCTTTGGGCATGTTATGATGGGCATGTAATGAGAAAAAAAAAAAAAAAAAAAAAGAAAGATGGAAGATATCGTGACAACCAGAAAGATGAAATATATCGTGACAACCGGAAAGATGGAATATATCATGACAACCAGAAAGATGGAATATATCGTGACAACCAGAAAGATGGAATATATCGTGACAACCGGAAAGATGGAATATATCGTGACAACCGGAAAGATGTAATATATTATGACAACCGGAAAGATGGAATATATCGTGACAACCGGAAAGATGGAATATATCGTGACAACCAGAAAGCTGGAATATATCGTGACAACAGGAAAGATTGAAGGGAAAAGAGATAGAAGATGGCAAAGAGAGAAGATACTAGACAGTTTGACAACATGGCATGTAAAGAAGTCAACAACAGAGTTGATAAATAGTACTGGAGACAGGAAGTTGTGGAGAGACATGATCGCCTATGCCACCAGGCATGGCACTTGAAGAAGAAGGCCATTTGCAGCCCAAAGGCTACCAGTTGACCATGACTGATTTAGATGATTGATGCCATATCCTTAGAGCAGTGGTTCTCAAAGTGGGCCATGTTTCTAGGGGGCCACAGTAAAATGGTAAAGTACCTTTGTTCCAGCTGACAGTGACTTTCAGAGGGGGGCAACAGAGATAAATTAGGCTCAGAAGGTGGGGCCATGAGCATTAAAAAAAAAGGGTTGAGACCCCCTGCTATAGAGAACCTACAAGTAATGCTTAGTTTATTTGTGATTGCTGAGAGTGTGTTTGTTATGCAAAGCCTCTGATTCTGTGTCAATACATTTTATGGCTTTAGCTGTTAACAACACCTTACATGCTGTGTAAATATGAGGAGGTTTCACTGCTTACATGCATGTAAATATAGCTTGAAGTATTGTGCAGTATACATTAATGTAAATATAATTTGACATGTTTACCTCTTACATGCATGTATATATGACTTGTCATGTTTTTGGCTTACACGCTGTGTAAATATAATTTGAAATGTTTTTGGCTTACACGCTGCGTAAATATAATTTGAGATGTTCTTTGGCTTATACGCTGTGTAAATATTATTTGAGATATTCATGGCTTAAATGCTGTGTAAATATGCTTTGAGATATTCATGGCTTATATGCTGTGTAAATATGATTTGAGATATTCATGGCTTATATGCTGTGTAAATATAATTTGAGATGTTCATGGCTTACATCTTGTGTAATATGATTTGAGATATTCATGGCCTACATGCTGTGTAAATATGATTTGAGATGTTCATGGCTTACATGCTGTGTAAATTATGATTTGAGATATTCGTGGCTTACATGCTGTGTAAATATGATTTGAGATGTTCATGGCTTACATGCTGTGTAAATATGATTTGAGATGTTCATGGCTTACATCTTGTGTAATATGATTTGAGATGTTTCCAGGCTTGTGACCAGAGATGTTTCATGCAGCTACGTTTCCTTTACTTTTGAAGCTAAAGAAAACAGTAACCTCACTGATTAATGCCAGAGTTTGTCTGCATTTTGAACATGTATACAGTTTTTAAAATAATAAAATCTCTAGACTTGATTTAACTTGTAACCGGTTTGATTTATGATTGGTTGGTATGTTTTCGAAGTCAGTGAATTTTGAATGCATAGAGAAGTGAACAAGTGTTGAATGCGTAATTGTGACAGCACCACATGTCTGTGGCTTGAGTATAGTGTCGAAGAATTTTGAGCATTTGGAAGATGCACACAAAATCTGGATGGCTGAAAATAAGAAATAAGATGAACTGCAACAGTATGATAAAGAGAGTGCAACAACCACATATGTGTTCAGAGAAGCCTCCCCTCCCATCAGGCAAGTGTTAGTTCCAGAATCATTGCAAACATCATCATCATTTACCTTTGTGTTTCTTATGAAGCATGAAACCACCACAGTTGCTGGTTCCCTTGCAGGAAGCCTGCACCGAGCATTCACTTGCTCCTGCAGCACTGGGTTTCTGTGGCTATTTATTACATGATGAGTTGCCAGCCCAATATTCCATCACGACCATAGCTAAAATAAAACCATGTCTGCACACTCAGTGTAAATAAGAGTTGATATTTTACTTCCATTTTTGTAAGAAGCCATGCTTTGATGTAACAGTGAATGCTTTGATGTAACAGTGAACCTGTTTGTTCCTACTTGAACAATAAATAGCATGGTCCTAAGACCATTCTTCCTGCACTAATTGCCAGCGAGGTCACCATACCACTTACATCCAGTGATATGCTCAGCCTTCATATGAAATAGTGGGTTTAATGGACAAGATGTGATGGAGCAAGTTTCATATAGTCTCCGGATGTCTTTGAGGAGACACATAAAGAATATGTAAATTGCTTCCTCAGGCATGTCGTAAAAAATGATAAATATGAGGCTGGCAATCTCATCATGTCAAACACATTTCTGCAGAAACAACCACTGCAAGAACACATTAATGATGGTGTACAGGCTTCCTGCAAGGAGACCATCTGCAGAGATAACAGTTCCAAGCTCCATAGATAGCAAAATAATGATGATGCAGAACATGACCACTTTTCTTCTTCTTTGATCCTTAGCCGCCGACCGTCAAAGCAGTCAGTGGCCATCACGCCTAGTGGCGTCTTTTAACATGACCACATCTGTGCATAATTCAGTTGCTTTGATGAAATGAGGACAATTTTCACAATGAGGCAATTCAGCCAAAATATTCCAGTCTGCAGCAGTCTAGAACAGAAGGCAAGGGCAGACATGAGCTGGTAGAATGGATGTGACCAGCCAGAACAATTAATAAACCTGGGTTTACTTAGAATCTTGCATTGGCTAGCTATACTACGCGAATCCGTGATTGAAAGAAAAGTTTGTAGGACACAGGTTATAACAACCCAAGTGCTATGATACTCTGCTGGTGGACAGAAAATGTTCAAACATCTACTCCCTCCAAAACAGAGAACATTAGCAAATACACAGTGTCGCGAGAGGTTTGGATGTTATTAAAATAAAGACTTTCCTGGACACAAAGGTGTATCAGATGATACCAGGATAGTGCCAGATAAGAGACTGGTCTTATAAGAAATACCCCCTTCTCTGAAAAGAGCAAGGGTGTATCGACATCAATAGTGGGTCAAGCAATGTAAACCTTCAAGTATGATGATAGTGTGGGGTACTGAAGATCTATCTGCTACCTCTCTAGATCCCACATTGATTAATGAATATACTTTTGTTTTACTGGCTAATTATGTAGGGGAAAATTGAATTAAGTATATGTAATAAATCTCAATACAGAACATTAACTTAAAGGGAAGTATTAAGCAAGACTGACTGAGATTATTTACAATTTATTTGTCCTCTACCGATTTATTTTTTCGGTCAGGAATTCTCAAAAGAAATCAAATGGTATTTACAACATTAAATAAATAATATGGAATGTACTTTTCCATAAGGAATAATATGGTAAAGGTAACGAGATAATGTCAATTACTTTCTTTACTAATCTATAATCACTGTCCCTGGACTGTAGAATTCACTTTATTTAACCAATGTCCTTCATATATCATCATTAAATGTTTTTTTATTTTTATTATGTGTGGTTTTTATAACTATAGTTTTTGACGGGATGTGCTGTACAGTGGAACTAGATTCCACCTATCTTATGTGATGATGATCTGCATCCATCAGGCCGGGTTTACACAAACTGCAACTCCAGATATATAAGGAGCTGTAGACACCAACAGACTTCCTCTCAGTGGATATTTCGTACTTAGTAATATGGAGACAGAACCTGGAATGAAAGATAACCACATTCCATGTAGGCTCCAGCACCACTCCACACACACAACATCACATATAAACATTTTTCAGAAATTGTGCTAACAGTTTGCACAGGACATATAATTTCATTTCTCTTACAGCCAGTTCCATGTGATTATTCATTTCCTGTAAACATCCTATGATAGATTCCTTAGCCCATGATTGGCTTCCATACAATGATTTGGTTAAGTACACAATAGCAAGTGACAACTTGATTACATCATGTTAACAATTCCTGTACTCCTATCTTATGATCGTGAACAGTGTGTAATTCCAGGCTGAAATACTCATTCATATACCCTATTAAAACTTAGTCGTAATTTTTGCCCTACTTACAAATATTATACACATTTTCTAACGCTGGCTTTCGTTTCCAAATCACACAGGTTTGCCCTCAATGCTGCAACACACTAGTCCTGTAGTTTCACTTTCTACACATCACCGAACACATAAGCGGGTATACACAGGCAAATAATCAACAATATATACAAATTATATATATCTTTCTTACCCTCAGGCAATAATACACAAGCTGAATACAGGCTTTCAATGGGAACTTTAAGTCTGCTCTAGATCACAGTGGCAAAAGACCCTGTCGTCACACTTTGCGCTCGATTCATGCAGCTCGGTATTTAAATTTTGTGGCGGACTCCCCTAAGTCCCAGTTCTATATATAGCGCCATGTACGCCCAATTGGAAGCATGGTTCAAATGTGTGTTTAAGAATCAAAACCTAAGCGTTTCTCAGCTGGCCCGTATAATGTGACTAAGTTTAAATATTCTATATCTAACTTATTCTCTTCTTCTTCCATCCTTAGCCACCAACCGGCAAAGCAGTGTGTGGCCAGTACGCCTAGTGGCGTCTTAGGGCAACAACAAATTGATCAATCTATTGCCGTTTCCACCACGCCTAGTGGCGTCTTTGTGGAACAAAAACAGACCAAACAATCTATCATTGTTTCCGTAATCAGATTGGTTGGCAAGCAGGTGATCAGCCCACTGTGCATAACTTATTACTGGGCCATTTTTAATTATTGAAAGAGATATTTGAACTGCCAATTTATCTCTATCTTTCTATATCTTTGTTGTTTAGTTATTACATCGCTTTTTAAATCTATGCAGTCTTTAATTAGCTAAATCGGGAGCTACCCTGATATAGAAATATCACTAAAACCAATTTTTCTCTTTAATTAAAGTACTATTATGAGGCCATCTTTATACCTACTTATTAAGTAATATCCCAGATGTTATAATAGTTATGTATTTCCCTGTATATATCGTTATTCTTTAAGAAATAAAATAACTCCTTCCTATAAGTTACACAGAATAGGCCCTTTCTGTCAAACATAAAAAGGTTTCTTTATACATACTAGAAAAGGAGCGTCCTGATTGGCTAGTCCATCGGTCCATTTATCCTATAGTGAGCGCGGTAAATATGACCGTGTTGTTAGACAGATTCAAAATACGACATAGCTCCCCCGTTAAAAAAAGCGTGAATCACTAGTGAAGCTTTCATGTCTGTATAACAATCACGTCATATTACGCCATATTGAATTTCACTGCCTTAGTGTTATCCTGGTTTCCTGCAGGTGGGTGCCTCCTTAAGAAATCTGCCCCAACGTTCTGCGATCCAGGAATGTACTCAACGGTAAACGAGTAAGGTTGTATGAGAAGAGACCACCTTAGCAATCATGCATTACCATGTTTTTCCTGAGCAAGAAAAACCAGTGGCTGATGATCGCTTAGGACCACGAAATGCCTACCATACAGATATATTTGCCCAAACTAAGGCTAAACATTCTTTTTCTACTGTGGAGTAATTTTTCTCCGCTTTGTTCAATTTGCGGCTGGCATAAGCAACGGGGTTCAAATCTCCAGCTGGTAATGGAGATTTTTGTAACAATGTTGCTCCCAAAACCCACATTACTAGCATCCGTTCTCACTACGAATTCCTGACTCAAATCTGGTAGTTTCAATATGGGCTTACTGGTGAGTTTGTGCTTTAGCTCAGTATATGCCAGCTCACATTCTGCTGACCACTCTATTCTGTCTGTCTTGCCTTTCTTAGTCAAATCCGTCTGAGGAGCACACACAGAGTTAAAATTCTTTATATATTTTTGGTAGAATCCACATAGTGAGACAAAGGATCTCACATCTTTCTTAGTTTGTGGTCTTGGTGCTCTCTNTAGTTNTTCTAAATTCTTAGGATCAGGGGTCATACTACCCTGATATACAGTGTGTCCCAAGAACTCCAATTCCTTGCAGCCAATACAACATTTAGTGGGTCTAGCAGTTAAATTTGCCTCTCGGAGTCTGTCAAATAACATATTTAGAGAAGCTAAATGTTCCTCAAATGTTTCAGTAGCGATGAGGAATGTCATCCATGAAAAATTGGTAATATATGGATTTTTTTTCAGGGGATCCAATAGTTTTCGCATCATTCTGGAAAACACACTCGGAGCATTCTTTAATCCAAAGGCAAAATATTTTAAACTCATAGTGCCCTTCCGAGGTGCTAAAGGCCAGATAAGGTCTGATCTCAGGCTTCACTGGAATCTGATAATATCCCTTACTGATATCTACCTTAGAAAAATATTTTGCCTTATTCAACCTGGCAAACAGTTGATTGGTATCATGGTTATGGATCCACCTGACTCTCTGTGACAAGCATTCATTGTTTCCTGTAATCTATACACAGTCTATCGGTTCCCCATGGAGGGTATTCCTCAACAATACCTTTGGTTGGTTTGGTTTGGTTGTTCGTCCATCACGGGTGATGAAATCACTCTGTTCATCCACATAATTAAGAATATGTTATGTTAGTCTATGGTTATAGCGAAAGGTGACTTGAAGAGCCCGATGCGGGCACTGGAAAATAACATGGACAGTGTGGGCAGGAAATGTTTGCTTCATTGAAGGAATGAAAGAGTGCCTGCGCGGTGATTTTGGATAAAAGTGAGGAAGAGTTGCGCAATTCGTTCGACCCTCATCTCTCAGCCTGGGTACCATCTCATATCCGATTGGCAAGACAAGTCAGACGACTGGAATGAAGTCAGTGCTGTGGATGACCAGGGCTTGCTACGTGCCTCGCCGGCTCCTTACGCTCCCAGCGCGTTGTCTGTAATCCGCCGACAATGCCCGTTGAACCAAACAGGTGGTTTCGTGC
>JAMPIV010005507.1:0-122500 GCA_024509875.1 Oreohelix idahoensis
CGTGGCTAGCGGAGATAGCAGCACTAACAAGCAGTGGCAGTTCACACAAAAATACACAGATAAAAGATGGGAAAAAACAGACTGACCATTTATATGCCTCGGGGTAGTTCCCATGGGTCTCTGAGGAGACATAGCAAGAATACCACGACTGCTCCCTCAGACATTTGTAAAAGATGACTTAATTATGAGGCTGTGCAAGGAGCTGGCAACCTCATCAACAACATATTACAGCAGAAACCATCACTGCAAAAGTTTGGGCCTAGCATAGGCTTCCTCAAGGCGGGGGCCATCAGCAGTCATGGTTCCAAGCTTCCTAAGGTGTGAAACGGGAGATGATGATGATGAACACTTACATCCATATGACACCTCTACTGGGCTGGACAGGACTGTCCCTAGGCTGTTGCTAGCTTCACATGTGTACATGCTGACATCTTTGCTGGGATCGGGCTAAGCAAGAGAACATAATTTGAAAATTGGATGAAAGTGAGAAGCAGGCTCAGAACAGAACATAAAACACACACACGCACACATACACAAGTAAGCACACAGAGATAGAGAGAGATCAGACACAGAGTGAAAGACTTGAGCGACAAAGTTTATATCCTAAATTGCAACTTTTAAGTCTATAAGTCAGCCTTAAGACTCTTAACTCAAAATTCTGGTTTAGGCTTAAACTGGCGTATAAATCAACCCCTAAACATATGGTAGACTACTGGTAGATAAGAACCATAATGTGGATATGGTTTAAGGTAGCCTAGGGTGAAAGCATGTAAGGTCACACCACTTTCATCGAGACACTAACCGTCATACTTTTAAATATATATATATATATGATAAAAGTCAGATCCAAACCTGAGAAATGAGGTATCTAAGAAAGGTGGTTGAAGTAACAAGAAGAGACATGGTCCGCAACCAGACGATACGTCAAAGCCTAAAAACCCAATCCCTGCAGACCTAAGTAGAACAGTCCCAACTAAGATGGTTTGGCCATGTCAGCAGAATGGGAGAAGATCGGCTGCCAAGGGAGGCTAAGAGCCAGGGATCCAGACCTCCAGGATGACCCAGAGTCCTCTAGGAGGACAACATTAGACAATCTCTGAAAGACCGAGGACTAGAATGGAACCAGGCCAGGAGGAAGACAGCCGATAGGATAGTATGGCGCTCTCTCTTCAAAACCTCTACACCTTTACATATATCTTCTTCTTCTTCTTTGATCCTTAGCCGCCGACCATCAAAGCAGTCAGTGGCCATCACGCCTAGTGGCGTCTTGTAAGGCAACAACAAATTGATTCCACTTTGCTCGATCGGTGGCCATCCTTCATACAGTGCCCCAACTCTGTTTCATTCTTTGCATCTTTACATATATAGCCCATACAAAAAGGGATAATTATAAAAATGAAAATGATAAGTCTGAACTTGCAGTGAGTCACACCTGCATGCAGACCTCTTTATGTAAGAGGGTGGACAATATTTACAGCTCGATTGTTTAGGACTTTAAAATGCTATCATGTATGCTGTCATCGTCAACAAAATATAAAACTTTGAAGCAAAATTAATCTTGGAGTTAAAATTTTGGAAAGGTTTGTAATTTATACTCGCAGTGTATGTCAACCCCTAGTGTTGGTGAGATTTTTTCAGGCTTAGTCAATTTATATGCCTCAATTTACAGTATATAAAAAATATGTATGAGACTGGACGGTGAGAAAAGTGTAAGTGTGGTTTGGTAAACGACAGACATATAGGCAATGAAACATACATGCTCTGATAAATAAATTTAAAAAATCACGTTCAATCCCTGAAGAGTTATAAATCTCTACTTCCATATAAAATGTTCCATTGCTGATATACGAATGTGGCATCATTATCTCCAGTCTAATTAATGTAAATGATAAATGTGTGGTCTGATGTACTGAGACAGACTGATGTAATCAGTCAGTCGGATGGACAGAAAAAATAGCTAAGTTGATAGAAAGACTAAAACCTGACATCTAAACATATAAATATATATAAGAAAGACTAAAACCAGATAGATGGACACATAAATATATATGACTTATTAGGTACGTACAGAAAAAAAGTTAGACTTTTGTAAATGAGTTCTTGCAGAAATTACATGAACTAAAATGGTGTGACAGCATCATCAAGCTGTACCTGATGGAAAGAGACAAGTATTAGTGGAACAAAGAGGTGAGGAACAGAAGCTGGCGCTAGCTAAGACATAACTGGCTGACAGCATTAAAAGGTGAAATCCCCAGGTGAGAGAAAACATGGAAAGACTTTGAGTGAGGAGGCACAGAATAGGAAGGCTTGGTATGAACTTGCTGAAGGCCTATGCTCCAAAGGGAACTAACAGGGAATGATGAAGATTCTAAGTAGCCTGACTTAATTAAAGATTTACTGCATCCATCTTCATTACTGTCAAAAATATCCATTACGTGCCTACATACCTGTCAACCTCCTGAGACAAAAATCTGTACGCCGAACCAAAAAAATCCTTACAAACACCCAAAAATCCTTACGCAAAAAATATATTAATAAATTATACACAATACAGTTTTAAAACGAGAAATGATATATACAAATCTACTAGCATTTGAATTAGTGTGGTATAAAACATGCTAATAGTCTCATGATGTTCTTTACATTTAAAAAACTTAGTGATCGTGAGGTACTCTTCTTTCGATGCACAGTGTTTTGTATTATAATCAACACATGCACTTTTAGCACTTTGCAGAATTGCATCTGTGCGCTTAAAGTCTGCACAGCATGTATCAATGTTAATCTTACACTGTAAAAAATAAGTGAGTGTGTCTGCATTCATGGACCTCCTGCAGTCTGTGTGGGACTTTTTTTATTGAAAAATAAAGCAGCGAAGTTTACGTAAACAAACTTTTTTTTCTAGTTATGTAGGGCCGACACAGAATATTATGACATTAATTTATTGGAAATATTTAAATGATCAAAATATAACTGGAAAGATTAAGAGAACGACAAAAACAAAACATACAACAAAGCAAAGCTAACAGCTAACAGCAAAAAAAAATTTAACAAATTATGAACAGAATATCAAATCTAGGTAGAAAAATGTAGCTCCAAAAATTACAAAATTATTTAAGAGTTGGTAGCCTAGACCAGTGATAATAGATTCCCACTTTATTAAAAAATAAAGCAGCAAATCTCGACCGCTGAAATAAAGTAGGTAGGCCTACTCAATGCAAATAAACTTTATTTTTCTACTTTTGTAGGGCCTACACAAAATGTTATGATATTAATTTATTGGAAATATTGAAATGGTCAAAATATAACTGGAAAGATTAAGAGAACAACAAAAATAAAATACAACGAAGCAAAAATAAAAAAATTAACTAAATTGTGAACAGAATATTAATTTAGGAAGAAAAAATGTACTACCAAAGATTTACAAAATTATTATTTAAAAATTGATAGCCTAGACCAGTGATAATAGATCGCCGCTTTATGAAAAATAAAGTAGGCCTACTCAACGCAAACAAACTTTTTTTTTTTTAGTTATGCAGGGCCTACACAGAATATTATGACATTAATTTATAGGAAAATTACTGAAGGGCAAGATATAACTGGAAAGATTAAGACAGCGATTAAATTGCAACAAAGCAAAACAACAGCACTATTTAACCAAGTTAAAGGTATTTAGCTTTTTTTAAACAAATTGGCATCGAAGTGTCTTGGCAAGCGTGGCTGATAACAGGTAACTTTAAAAATACGTCATGTCACGCTGAAAGCCGAAAGTGTTTGAGGCTGAATTCAACGTTTTTGCCGAATTGTTGGGTATAAAAGGATTTGATTGGTTGCTGCGAAAGACTTCAGTTTAAAAACAGACGCAGAGATTACCGGAATAAACAAATTGGTTTAAAAAAAACCTGGGCTAGAAAATATTTTCTGATTTAAAATTTTTAAAAACTTAGGTTGGAAAATATTTTTAGAATTAAAAAAAAAAAAAAAAAATTCGTTTTTTTTTTTTTTGGGAGGGAGGAAAAATCCGTACGAGTCTGTACTGCCGTACAATGCTAAAAGTATCAAAAATACGTACATTGTACGAAAAATTCGTACAGGTTGACAGGTATGTGCCTACCATCTCTAAATTTTAAATTTCTTTCTTAGTCCAAATCTAAGATGTCTACCAATTAGTAAAGCTTAGCCCACCTCTAAGATGTCTACCAATTATAAAACTTAGCCCACCTCTAAGATGTCTACCAATCAGCAAAACTTAGCCTACCTATAACTGATTCTGTACACAAGATCTTTTAAAAGATGCAATGGCCGACCGCTGTGTCCACAAGATCTTTTAAAAGACGCGGATTTATTTCGTTGTTTCTTTCTATTCTGATATTTTATACTGCCCGGAATTTATCTCGAACGGAAGTAAACACAAAACTGGGCAAATTTCAACAAGCTTCAACGTCTTTTATTTGCGTTTGAACGGATTTTTTCACATTTATCTTCATCTTTAATCGTGTTTTGTCGTATCGCCATAATGGCCGAAAACACACAGGATATGTTACTAATATGTGAACAGTGAACAAACTGTGTGATCAACCATAACTTTCTTACTTTTTCTGTGTTTCTAAATGGATTACCTGCACAAAGAGAGCAGTGAAACTGTATTGTGATAACAATTTATGTTACAAGCTTTACGCAAGTCGAAGATTTTTGTTCAAAATTTCGAGTTATCTTTTTTTCCCGTGTACACGTTATCTGTTATAACATAAACATAACATAAAATTAGCTAGAAAGGCATATGGATTTATATTGTTCATCCAATGTACCTTAATTTGATATATAATATGTTATACTTAACTCATGATTAGACACACATTGTCAGTAAACGTAAATTATGTATGTGTAAATTTTTGGGGCTTAAAAATAATTCCGTCCAGAGCTGAAAATAATTACGTACTGAATCAGTTAATTAAGATGTCTACCAATTAGTAAAACTTAGTCCACCACTAAGATGTCTACCAATAAACAAAACTTTGCCCACCTCTAAGATGTCCACCAATCAGTAAAACTTAATCCATCTCTAAGATGTCTACCAATCAGTAAAATTTAATCCATCTCTAAAATGTCTACCAATCACTAAAACTTAGCCCTCCTCTTAAGATGTCCACCAATCTGTAAAATTTAATCCATCTCTAAAATGTCTACCAATGAATAAAACTTAGCCCACCTCTAAGATGTCTACCAATCAGTAAAACTTAGCCCACCTCTAAGATGTCTACCAATCAGCAAAACTTAGCCCACCTCTAAGATGTCCACCATCAGTAAAACTTAGCCCACCTCTAAGATGTCTACCAATCGGCAAAACTTAGCCTACCTTTAAGATGTCTACCAGTTAGTAAAACTTAGTCCACCACTAAGATGTCTACCAATAAGCAAAACTTGGCCTACCTCTAAGATGTCCACCAATCAGTAAAACTTAGCCTACCTCTAAGATATCCACCAATCAGTAAAACTTAATCCATCTCTAAAATGTCTACCAATCACTAAAACTTAGCCCACCTCTTAAGATGTCCACCAATCTGTAAAATTTAATCCATCTCTAAAATGTCTACCAATGAATAAAACTTAGCCCACCTCTAAGATGTCTACCAATCAGCAAAACTTAGCCTACCTTTAAGATGTCTACCAGTTAGTAAAACTTAGTCCACTACTAAGATGTCTACCAATAAGCAAAACTTGGCCCACCTCTAAGATGTCCACCAATCAGTAAAACTTAATCCATCTCTAAGATGTCTACCAATCAGTAAAATTTAATCCATCTCTAAAATGTCTACCAATCACTAAAACTTAGCCCACCTCTTAAGATGTCCACCAATCTGTAAAATTTAATCCATCTCTAAAATGTCTACCAATGAATAAAACTTAGCCCACCTCTAAGATGTCTACCAATCAGTAAAACTTAGCCCACCTCTAAGATGTCTACCAATCAGCAAAACTTAGCCCACCTCTAAGATGTCCACCATCAGTAAAACTTAGCCCACCTCTAAGACCGACATCAGTCTGTATACTCTCTTCACAATGATTTAAAGCCTTTCGATTCCTACATGTTTATGTAAGACTTACATTTGTGATGGTCAATCGTCCATTTGTGACTGTAAAGCGAGAACCTAGAGCTGAAGTGATCCACTCGATATTTGCTCTGCATTGATAAAACTTTAAAAATGAGAATTCGTGTACATTTTAAAACACCAAACAAGGGGAAACACTTCTAGCAAATGAGTGGGGAATTAGTTATCATTATTCCTTAGACACCCTAATATCTCGTTCACAACAGACACAAAACAACTGATAGCTAACCTATCTGTAACTTTAAAACATCAATATTTCTTCTCCTTCATTTGTTCTCATGTAACCACATCTATTTCTCTCATATTTCTTTTCCTTCATTTAGTCTCGTGTAACCAAATCTATTTCTCTCATAATATTTCTTTTCCTTCATTTAGTCTCGTGTAACCAAATCTATTTCTCTCATAATATTTCTTCTCCTTCATTTGGTCTCATGTAACCACATCTATTTCTCTCATAATATTTCTTTTCCTTCATTTAGTTTCATGTAACCACATCTATTTCTCTCATAATATTTCTTCTCCTTCATTTAGTCTCAAGTAACCAAATCTATTTCTCTCATAATATTTCTTCTCCTTCATTTGGTCTCATGTAACCAAATTTATTTCTCTCATAATATTTCTTCTCCTTCATTTGGTCTCATGTAAACCACATCTATTTCTCTCATAATATTTCTTCTCCTTCATTTGGTCTCATGTAAACCACATCTATTTCTCTCATAATATTTCTTCTCCTTCATTTGGTCTCATGTAAACCACATCTATTTCTCTCATAATATTTCTTCTCCTTCATTTGGTCTCATGTAAACCACATCTATTTCTCTCATAAAGCCATACAGTTTTCTCCCTCAAATTGGCTGCTGAAGGCCATGCTGCCAATCCACTTTCCCTGTGCATCCTGGAGGATATGTTCTAATGTTTGGTTGCATTCCCTCCAGAACACATATAAGTCTGTCTGATTTGTAATTTGTTGAACAGATGGTATTTGAATCTGCAGCGGCCGGTTTTAGGTATGAAAATGATCACTTGATTTCTTCTTGGTAAGGAGTAGTACACTTTTTTTTTTGTATCTGGCTCACGTGTTCTCTGGAACTTTTATTTGAAATTATTCTTCACTACTGCTTGTATCTCTTATGTATTAGATGGGCCTGCATGCCCAATTCTGAACCCTTTGAAGATAAAGTTCGTTCGTTCATTCTATCTATCTAATTCTGCTCTTGAGTTAGGGAGGGTAAAAAAAAAACATATGAAGTCACTACTCATTTAACAAGGGGTGCAAAATTGACTGAGCGTCCTTTCACAGCAAGGTGGTGGAGCCATTTGGTTGGTCCTAGGTTCGATTCCCGGTAAGCCTATCACTTATATTTTCTTTTCTGTTGTCTAGTGTCATCCTTTATGTCCAACGAGTACCTGTTAATTACCTTTATTTACTGTTCACAGGACTCAAGGTTTCCTCCATTATTTACTCATTCAACAGTAGACTGTTCAAATATTTCATAAATTCTGATTCTATACCACTCTAATGTGATTATACTCGAATTATTGTCTGATTTACTGTATGGATGTTTTGGATTTGTTTGTTTGTTTGTGTGTGTGTGCTTTTGTTGTTGTTTCTTTCTCTTTTCATTTACTTTCTTGTTTGTTTTTAAAAAACATGCTTAATTTTTATTATAACTGGATACTGTCAATCTTCTTCTTCTTCTCTGATCCATAACCACCAACCATCAAAGCAGTCAGTGGCCATCACGCCTGGTGGCGTCTTGTAGGGCAGCAACAAATTGATTCCACTTTGCTCGGTGGGCGGCCATCCATCGTCCAGTGCCCCAACTGTGGTTCATTCTTTGCATCTCAGCTTCCACAGTTCTCCGCCAAGTTGTTTTTGGTCGGCCTCTCTTTCGCTTTCCCTCGGGCGTCCATAGCATAGCTGTTCTTGTGATGGTATCAGGGTCCCTTCTGAGGACGTGGCCAACCCAACTCCAGCGTCTGCCAGCTATGATGGTGTGCATGTCCTCCTGGTTACTCCGAATAAGTAGTTCTTGGTTGCTGATGGTGTTTGGCCAAAAGATTCGGAGAATTTTCCTTAGGCAGATTGTGTAGAAGGAGGACAGTTTCAACATTTCCTTCTCTGTTACTCTCCAGCATTCCGCACCATAGAGAAGCACAGAAAGTACACAGCTCTCATACAGTCTTAATTTGGTGTTTGTGCTGTACTGGGAAGACTTCCAAATGTTGTTGCTGTTCTCGCTTTATTCATTCTGTTGTTAATGTCCTTGCTTGTTCCGCCGTCAGGTGTTACTATGCATCCTAAGTAAGTAAATGTGTGTGTCTGTTCTAACTTCTGGTTCCTTACTGTTATTGGCTCAGGATTGCCCACATTTAGTGTCATGATCTCTGTCTTCTTCAAATTGATGTTCAGGCCAACCTGCTGGCCATACTTATTCAGTCTATCGGTTTTGTCTTGAATGTGTTGATGTGAATGCGCGAGTAGTGCAATATCATCTGCATATTCCAGGTCTTCCAGTGTAGAAAACGTTGTCCATCTAATTCCTCTTGGACTGCCCTCTGTTGTCTGGCAACATCACCCAATCTATGACTGTCAAAAATAATGTTGTTGATAAGGGGCATCCCTGTCGTACTCCTGTTTTCACTTCGAAAGTTACATTACTCGATCCAACACTGAACATAAAATTTGAATACAGGTTTTTTATGATGGAAACAATGCGGCTGGGAATTCCATAAGCCCTCAGAATTTTCCATAGGCTGTCCCTGTGTATGCTGTCAAAAGCCTTTTCAAAATCAACAAAGTTAATGTACAGCTGTCTCTGCCATTCTGAGCACTGCTCTATAATGTTCCTGAGGGTAAATATATGATCTGCACATCTTCTGTTCTTCAGTGGGAGTTTTACTCCTGGTAGGTTCAACCAAGCTGGACTGGTCTGCGTGGGTAGGGGTCAGACAAAAGCTGGTACCCTGGTCCTCCAGGTTGGGGGTTTTAGCACAGGGCCGACACCCCTGTCTATGTAAAAAATTGCACGTTACGGAAACGGCAATAAATGAAAAAAAACTTTGATGCGGGACGGACATCCGGAGTCTGAGGCTCGTATGATACTGTCAATGTATGCTGTTATATTACCTTTATAATGCTGCATGCTTTTAAATTAATGCTTAACGTAACATATGGGAATAAAAAGATATACTATGCAAGATAAGTGAGAGTGGAAGGGCAGAATGTTAGATGAGTCTGCACGCCCAATTCTTAACCTTTTGAAAATAAAGTTCGCTTGTTCATTCTTCATGAAGTGAGGCAGGCAGACACAATTTTTAATTAAACAATTTAATTTTATTTAATCAAAATGAACGTACGTAGTTTTTCAACATTCTCTTCTATTTTGCCATGATAAGTTCCTCCAGAAACGCAACCCCAGCACAAACTGAGGGCTACCTTTTATTTTTCTAATGTTTTCCATACCAATATTTCCTCTCTGCATTTCGCTGTCTATTGTCATAAATAAAAGAAAGAAAGAACATGTACGACATTGTACAAGATGGGAGGATTTTGCATGAACTAATGATGTCCTAGGCTGCACAGAAAGGAGAATCGCAAAATAGAAGAAGACAGTTGAAAAATTGATAAGGACAAAACTGAATGCAATAAAATAGATAAATGGTGCCTTGTTAGCTTAACCCAGTTTGAAGTAATGACAGCAGTAAAACCTGAGACATCTGATTTCTTGTGTTCTATGAGTACCGACTGCTTATCATCTGCATGTCCCGGAATGGCAGGGGGAGCAAGGTGAGGGTCATTTTCACTCTGTTTTCAACAACTGAACATTATCAACCTCAGTGACTTACCGGGGTCCCAAAAGGGGAGCAATTAACAGTAACACTGTAACCTACCACACATGTAGTAAAAGGTGATTAAAGAGGGTTGGGTAATGGGCCAGGCTACTCCACTCTTTAGAAATCTAAGCCACAAAACAAAACAATAAGAACAAGTCCGCTAAAGAAAATAATTCAGTTCAGTACAAGGCAGTCCTTGTTCTGAAATCCCCAAGGTAAGTGTGGTAGAGGGTGACAAAAGTACACAAACAAAACTGAAGACAGACATGAAAGGGATGAACAAGTCATGGAAAGACCTTGAGCTGATGGCACAGGACAGAAAGACTTGGCCCAAGTTTCATAAAGGCCTAAGCTCCTTAGGGAGCTGAAAGGTGATGATAGTAATATTATCAAAGTCACCAATCTACATAGTGTCTGAGAGTTATTCACTGAAAGGTGATGATAGTAATATTATCAAAGTCACCAATCTACATAGTGTCTGAGAGTTATTCTCTGGAAGGTGATGATAGTAATATTATCAAAGTCACCAATCTACATAGTGTCTGAGAGTTATTCTCTGGAAGGTGATGATAGTAATATTATCAAAGTCACCAATCTACATAGTGTCTGAGAGTTATTCTCTGGAAGGTGATGATAGTAATATTATCAAAGTCACCAATCTACATAGTGTCTGAGTGTTATTCACTGAAAGGTGATGATAGTAATATTATCAAAGTCACCAATCTACATAGTGTCTGAGAGTTATTCTCTGGAAGGTGATGATAGTAATATTATCAAAGTCACCAATCTACATAGTGTCTGAGAGTTATTCACTGGAAGGTGATGATAGTAATATTATCAAAGTCACCAATCTACATAGTGTCTGAGAGTTATTCACTGAAAGGTGATGATAGTAATATTATCAAAGTCACCAATCTACATAGTGTCTGAGAGTTATTCACTGGAAGGTGATGATAGTAATATTATCAAAGTCACCAATCTACATAGTGTCTGAGAGTTATTCACTGGAAGGTGATGATAGGAATATTATCAGTCACCAATCTACATAGTGTATGAGAGTTATTCACTGGAAGGTGATGATAGTAATATTATCAAAGTCACCAATCTTTAAATATCTCGGAGCTATTATAGACCGAAAGGGAGGCATCAAAGAAGAGTTGGCCACTTGAAAAGCAGCGGCTGGGAGACTTTTTCAGGCCATAAATCGTGGATTCCTCAGCAAGAAAGAGGTTGGTAAGAAAACGAAGATGGCTGTATACCGCTCCACCTATGTCCCAGTCTTGACATATGGATGCGAGTCGTGGGCAATGACTACAACCCACAAAAGCCAGATCCAAACCTCAGAAATGAGGTATCTGAGGAAAGTGGTTGAAGTAACAAGAAGAGACATGGTCCGCAACCAGACGATCCGTCAAGGCTTAAAATCCCATCCGCTGCAGATCCAAATAGAACAGTCCCAACTAAGATGGTTTGGCCATGTCTGCAGAATGGGAGAAGATCGGCTACCACGACAAGCATGGGAAACAAAGAGCCAGGGATCCAGACCTCCAGGACGATCCAGAGTCCGCTGGGAGGACAACATTAGACAATCTTTGAAGGACCGAGGACTAGAATGGAACCAGGCCAGGAAGAAGACAGCTGATAGAATGGTCTGGCGCTCTCTCTTCCAAACCTCTACACCTCACGGTAGAAGGGGAACGACTAAGTAAGTAAGTAAGTATAGTATATCAGAGAACTGATCAACATCTGTGAGAATTTGATGGTTACTGGTAGTATATCAGAGAACTGATCAACATCTGTGAGAATTTGATGGTTACTGGTAGTATATCAGAGAACTGATCAACATCTGTGAGAATTTGATGGTTACTGGTAGTATATCAGAGAACTGATTAACATCTGTGAGAATTTGATGGTTACTGGTAGTATATCAGAGAACTGATCAACATCTGTGAGAATTTGATGATTACTGGTAGTATATCAGAGAACTGATCAACATCTGTGAGAATTTGATGGTTACTGGTAGTATAACAGAGAACTGATCAACATCTGTGAGAATTTAATGGGTACTGGTAGTATAGTATATCAGAGAACTGATCAACATCTGTGAGAATTTGATGGTTACTGGTAGTATATCAGAGAACTGATCAACATCTGTGAGAATTTGATGGTTACTGGTAGTATAGTATATCAGAGAACTGATCAACATCTGTGAGAATTTGATGGTTACTGGTAGTATTTCAGAGAACTGATCAACATCTATAATGTTCCTGAGGGTAAATATATGATCTGCACATCTTCTGTTCTTCAGTGGGAGTTTTACTCCTGGTAGGTTCAACCAAGCTGGACTGGTCTGCGTGGGTAGGGTCAGACAAAAGCTGATACCCTGGTCCTCCAGGTTGGGGGTTTTAGCACAGGGCCGACACCCCTGTCTATGTAAAAAATTGCACGTTACGGAAACGGCAATAAATGAAAAAAAACTTTGATGCGGGACGGACATCCGGAGTCTGAGGCTCGTATGATACTGTCAATGTATGCTGTTATATTACCTTTATAATGCTGCATGCTTTTAAATTAATGCTTAACGTAACATATGGGAATAAAAAGATATACTATGCAAGATAAGTGAGAGTGGAAGGGCAGAATGTTAGATGAGTCTGCACGCCCAATTCTTAACCTTTTGAAAATAAAGTTCGCTTGTTCATTCTTCATGAAGTGAGGCAGGCAGACACAATTTTTAATTAAACAATTTAATTTTATTTAATCAAAATGAACGTACGTAGTTTTTCAACATTCTCTTCTATTTTGCCATGATAAGTTCCTCCAGAAACGCAACCCCAGCACAAACTGAGGGCTACCTTTTATTTTTCTAATGTTTTCCATACCAATATTTCCTCTCTGCATTTCGCTGTCTATTGTCATAAATAAAAGAAAGAAAGAACATGTACGACATTGTACAAGATGGGAGGATTTTGCATGAGCTAATGATGTCCTAGGCTGCACAGAAAGGAGAATCGCAAAATAGAAGAAGACAGTTGAAAAATTGATAAGGACAAAACTGAATGCAATAAAATAGATAAATGGTGCCTTGTTAGCTTAACCCAGTTTGAAGTAATGACAGCAGTAAAACCTGAGACATCTGATGTCTTGTGTTCTATGAGTACCGACTGCTTATCATCTGCATGTCCCGGAATGGCAGGGGGAGCAAGGTGAGGGTCATTTTCACTCTGTTTTCAACAACTGAACATTATCAACCTCAGTGACTTACCGGGGTCCCAAAAGGGGAGCAATTAACAGTAACACTGTAACCTACCACACATGTAGTAAAAGGTGATTAAAGAGGGTTGGGCAATGGGCCAGGCTACTCCACTCTTTAGAAATCTAAGCCACAAAACAAAACAATAAGGACAAGTCCGCTAAAGAAAATAATTCAGTTCAGTACAAGGCAGTCCTTGTTCTGAAATCCCCAAGGTAAGTGTGGTAGAGGGTGACAAAAGTACACAAACAAAACTGAAGACAGACATGAAAGGGATGAACAAGTCATGGAAAGACCTTGAGCTGATGGCACAGGACAGAAAGACTTGGCCCAAGTTTCATAAAGGCCTAAGCTCCTTAGGGAGCTGAAAGGTGATGATAGTAATATTATCAAAGTCACCAATCTACATAGTGTCTGAGAGTTATTCACTGGAAGGTGATGATAGTAATATTATCAAAGTCACCAATCTACATAGTGTCTGAGAGTTATTCACTGGAAGGTGATGATAGTAATATTATCAAAGTCAACAATCTACATAGTGTCTGAGAATTATTCACTGGAAGGTGATGATAGTAATATTATCAAAGTCACCAATCTACATAGTGTCTGAGAGTTATTCACTGAAAGGTGATGATAGTAATATTATCAATGTCACCAATCTACATAGTGTCTGAGAGTTATTCACCGGATTATGAAGTTCAATAACTTTCAGCAGATACGAGTGTTACGGATAAATGATACTTCGTTTTTTAGGAAAAAAAATGTTTGCCCGTTCAACCCAGACACAGTTGGTTACATTAGGGTGCATGTCCAAATAGAAAAGACCTTGTGGTCTCTTTCAGCGATACGGCTGATAATATGATACTGCATTTACAGCTTAACTCTAGGAATTTTACTGGATACATTCATTGAAATTCCCATTTAAAATGAAAAGCTCAGAATACAGCTTTTCAATGTCTCCATGTGGACACCCTTTGTAACTCGTACAATATTCAGCCACTACACACACTGCCTTCTGATTGGTTGCCATCTTCCATGCACAATGCAGGATTACTATCCTGCCGGGAAAAAAAAATTAAGAGTTGCCAATCATTTTTATATGAACCACATGGTTCAGTTTTAAATTTTATTTGTAATCCGGTGAATAATTTTCGAACACCCTGTATTACTTATCAAAATAATAACATATGTATGAACGAGTACATACTGGCTGGCTGATTTACGATACCAGCGATAATCTGGCTGAGGATTCCCTGTAGCTTGGCAGTCCAAGATTACTGTGGTCATTCTATTACTGGACTCAAAGAAAACTGTGTTCCTGCTGTGGAAAGTGATGTTGGGACCCATCTGCCACAGATTTGGATCTGTTATATCTGTGCCATATGCTGTTAGAGAATATTTAAGGATAACAGATATTACACAATAATGTACTTTATAAATGAACAGAAGCTAAACTTTCTTGTACAAGAAAAAAAAAAAAACAACAATTTATTATTGAAAGCTCTATGGCCTCAAAATCTAGCCCCCCTGTGATAATTCTAGAAAGATCCGAGGATCTGAATTATCTGAATTTTGTTTTCACAAAAACATTTACTCTGAAAATTATCATTGCATTTATAGAAATGTATTCTTTTTACACATTTGTTTTCTATTTCAGTATAACTATATATTCTTTTTACACATTTGTTTTCTATTTCAGTATAACTATATATTCTTTTTACACATTTGTTTTCTATTTCAGTATAACTATATATTCTTTTTACACATTTGTTTTCTATTTCAGTATAACTATATATTCTTTTTACACATTTGTTTTCTATTTCAGTATAACTATATATAAGCTTAACAATTTTTCTTTGTAATAAAATGAATTAGTTGTGTGCACAAATTTTAATTATGTGTCTGTGTACATTTTTGTCCTAAGCAAGGGTCCGTAGCTTTCACTGGACATTCAGAGGGGTTTAGGGCACAAGAAAGGTTAAGAACCCCTGAGCTAGTACATCAAACATGGGAAATGAAGAGCCAGGGATTCAGACCTCCATGACAAACCAGAGTTTGCTAGAAGGACAATGTCAGATAATCTCTGAAGACCAAAGCCTAGGCGTGAACCAGCCCTAAAAGTAGACAGCTGACAGAAAAGGATAGTACTCTCTCTAGCTAATCTATACATTTCAGTGTAGAAGAGCACTAGCTAAGTAAGTAAACTATTGGCAATTAAAATAACCAAAGAAAACTGAACTGGAATAAAGCTATGAGTTCATGAAAGATTTATGAACACATAAGACAGTGCAGGCAATAACAAGATTACAGCAAGACTAGAACAACGAGGATCAATATAAGAAGACCTACAAAGATTGAATTATATCTTGTACAGGGACCTAAGACGCGTCAACAGTGAGGAATGCAGTTAGCGACCCATAGCTTGACTGCTTGCGTCAGGGTCAGCAAACCAGAGCTGACCAAGACCCTACTCCACCTCCAAGTGGTGGTCCTGGAAACAGGCTGCATCACTGCAGTCTGGCTGAGTGAGTAGGGATCGAAGAGGGAAGGCTAACCCGGTCCCAAAAATGCTGTGCTGAAGTCGGATGTGTCGGCCGAAAGGCGCAAATATCGCAACTTTGCTGTAAACGAACACAACGC
The DNA here is from genome assembly GCA_024509875.1 of Oreohelix idahoensis. Classification (NCBI taxonomy): domain Eukaryota; kingdom Metazoa; phylum Mollusca; class Gastropoda; order Stylommatophora; family Oreohelicidae; genus Oreohelix; species Oreohelix idahoensis. Next base: position 15,838 of record JAMPIV010005507.1, read on the forward strand.
AACCAACGTCCTTTTCAGGACGAACGAAGAAGATATCTTGTACATAAATTGAAATAAAAGCACTTATGTAAAATTTCTGATTTTTAATTATCAATTTTAGTTGTAAAACTGGCACCCATCTGGCAAATAGTTATAGATACAACCCTGCTTTAACAAATTTCAGTGCTTAATTGTAGTCACTGCAGGCCTTCAAATGTTTATTTTCAAGCCAAACCTTTTAATGTCTCTGAGGAGACACAGAAAGAAGTGGACTACTGCTCTTTAAGGCATGTTGTACTTGGTGACCAATATGAGGTTGCGCACGAGTCTAGCAACCTCATCACGTAAATAAAATTTTTTACATAACCACCAGTGCAAGAGCCTGCGAATGCTTCATGGATGATTCCAGCAACAAAGCCAATTGAGTAGTGGCTCCAGGCAACTGGAGCTTTCTTGCACTGGGAAAAACATGGAAATCAAAATAAGACAAAGCCAACATAAAAGTAGAATTTTACACCCCATGTCTAGTCAGTCCTCCTGTTTGGTTCTGAAACATAGGGGGAAAAAAAAAACAAAAAACATGACTAAAAGTTAGATTTTTTTTTAAAAACAGCTGCTTGCCTACATAAGACAGATTGAAATGGTACAAGAAGGTCACCAATGTTAAACTGAAAGCAAGTACCAGTGGAATAAGAGATGATAAGAAGAGGCTAGTAATGGATAGGATACACGTTGAAGAAACCTGATGGTAAAATTATCAGGCAGTCCTTGTTTGGAATCACCAAGAAAAGGAGCTAGAGAGAGAGAGACAGACCAAAAAAAAAATGAAATGGATGAGGAAGACATGGAAAGAGCTTGAGAGGATGGCACAAGACAAGAGGACCTGGCATGAGATTGTTGAAGCCCTGTACTTTTGGGTAGCTACATGGTAATAATGAATAAGTCAACATTCAAGTCAGCTGTTTTTTACTTACAGAAATGCATGGAGGCATTTCTAGAGTCATCCTTATATGACCACCAGCTATGCACAATGCTATACTATACAGGCATACCTCGGAGATATTGCAGGTTTGGTTCAAGACCACCGCAATTAACGAATATTGCAATAAAGCGGGTCATACCCATTTTTTTGGCTTCCCAGTGCATAAAGCCTAAAATCATGTTTACACTATGTCTATTAAGTGTGCAATAGCGTAGGGTCTAAAAAGAACAATGTACTGTAAAAATAAATACTTTATTGCTAAAAAAAAAATGCTAATCTTCACCATCTGAGCCTTCAGCGAATTGTAATCTTTTTGCTTGTGGAGTGTCAAAATCTATCGGAAGAATAAATGAACATGAACAATTTGAAAAAAGTGCAATATCTGCAAAGCGCAATAAAGTGAAGCGCAATAAAGTGAGGTATGCCTGTACATCTGTGGAAGTGAACTTCTGTCAATGAGGCTAATTATACCCTCACTGACTCTTGAAATCATCCGTACACTTCCGGGGATTCCCCTGGTGGTGAAACATGTTGAGAACCCAGCTTTGCACACTAAGCTTGGAGAAGTCACTTGAGCCCCAGACATAACTCTTTGGCTCTGACATGGTTGGCTGCATGCAGGAGAATCTCTATGTGGACCCAGTGATAGGCAAGGGGAACTAAGAAGTGGCTCTGTGCAGTACGTGACAATTCCTTGGGAGAGCCCAGAACCAGAGCACAGTATTTTAGCTCTGCATAGTTGGACAACCCTCGTGGATGGTGGGAAATGCACAGCATGCCACCTGCTTCTTACTCCTAGATTGGAACCAGATGTGATGAGCATCTAAATGCAAGCCAAGCTGGAGAAACTGGAGCTCATGAGTTCGACAACACGTTTCGGAATGGCAGAAAAGCCTAGATCTACAGTGCAAATACCAAGAAGCCTTAAACTTGGTACTGGCTGCAAAGAGCAAAAAATTCAGCAGCCCTAGTTAAACATCTACAATAACAACAACTTACAGAAATCTCTTTTCTGCTGGAATAGTTTCCAGGTATCCTGCTTGCTTATCTCGCAGATGAATGGGCCTGTTTTCATCAACCTGCCCCATGCCCACCTGTATTCATTTTGTGAACCTGCGAAAAGTGATAGCATAGTCAATACAAAGCAGCAGTTAATATTTCATTAACATGGCTGACATATTCTTCAGCACAGATGGAGGAATGTGGTGGTAATAGTTGATGTAGTTGCTGTGATGGTAGTAGCACAAATTGTGGTAGTAGTAGTTATATAAGTAAGAGCTGATGAACAGCACATTCATACCAATTCTTTTACAGTTCATTTCAAACACTCTCGCTACCACAAGCACAGAGAATGAAATCACAACAGGAAGGATGAGATTCTGAGAATAACTGTGAATGTCATGTGACAAGAAGAAATTATGAAGTCAGCGAGAACAACACCATGCAGCAACTACATTCATTTATTACCTTTCAGCTCCCTGTGGAGCATAGGCCTTTCATAAATACTTGTCTATCCTGTGCCATCCATTCAAGATCTCTCCATGTCTTTTTGACCCCTTTTATCCCTGTCTCCAAGTCTCTTTCCCATGGGTTTTTAAAATCTCCCTCTTACTCTGGGTTTTCTAGAAAAAGGACTGTGTTGTAATGTTATCAGCTGGTTTCCTCAATGTGTGTCCTATCCATCACCAGCATTTTTTCCCTTTATATCTTCTTTCACTGGTATTTGCCTGTCTCTTCCCAATAGTTCCACACTGGTGATCTTGTCATACCAATTAAAACTTTCTATTTCATGCAAGCAACTGTGGTAACTTAGAGGTTATGGTGTTACTAAACTAAGGGTACCCAAGGTGAGGTCAAGCTGTGTAAGTTCCCTGAGTCTAATTGATGATGATGATGATGTAATTCTCAGGGTCCCTATCCGCCACCTCTAAGATCTCACCTTGTATAAATTAATCTCTGTAATGTTGTGTGGCTAGTGTCTAGGGTAATGTATTTTATGTGATGAAAGAAAAATGTCAAACAAAACTTTAACCCAATAAAATTAAAGTAAGTAAGACTTTTGATGAAGTTTAGGTAATTATTTTTTACAATTTAATCTCCCTGTACCTCAATTTTTTTGGGACAGGGATTGTCAAACTCAATCGAATTTTTATTTACACTATTTAAAATAAATAAATTGGAACTCTGTCCATGTCTCTTGTTTATACGAAAGAAAATCACTGAAGAAATCCACCCACTGTTCTGTTTACCGGCTTGTACTGATCACTGTTAATGTGTTGGAAAGACTGTTGGGTTCATCACTTCAAGGTGATTATATTATTATTATTATTATTATGGTGGAACTTTATGATATCAATAATTTTGTCAGTGCCTTTTCTAAAGGACTTAACTGGCATGGATTGAAGAAAACAGTTGGCCCATAGGTCCTCAGAATCAACAAATGTGGTGCTCCTGGTCGAAGGTGTGGGGCTAGCTACAACTTGAATGCTGAGCGATCACTCCCAAGATTTTCGTCCCTCACCAGGTTTCCTGCCACCAATAAGTATTCTGACATATAACCTGAAATGAGAGGAACATTTCCTCCCATATAATTCTCATCTATAATACTTCCACACATAACCACTGTAACAACTCACCTTGATCAGCTATGTGTGCTGATCATGACACCAGTCTTTATTTTTCATTGTTTAACATCACTGCTGTGTAAACATTCTTCTTAAGTGATAGTACAAAGCCCTGATCCCTTCCTCCAAGGTGTCGCTTCCATATAATAGGCAGGGGTGTACATACCCAGCCTGTGACCCTTTAATGATTCCCTTACAACATCTTATACAGGGTTTTTTGTTCATACAATAGATAGGGTGTGCTTACTCTAGCAATGAAACCTGTGGATAAATTCGTCCTAACATTTTCTACATAATTATACATAACATTTAAACATTTATGGCACTACAAAAGCCAATATCCATTTTGGTCTACTGCTTTGGCATTCGCAAACGTTGTAAAGCCACTAGCAAATATTTTATGCATTTATTTCACTCCGAAAGACTGCATTCCTTCTTAGGCTATCGTAACACACATTGTAGCCTACATGTTAATTAAATCAATACAAATATTTATTTTGCCTTACCCTCAAGTAAGAATTTCATATAACATAAGCTTGACTAGGCAGTAAATGGGTTCTACCACTGCTTTAGTGTTCCAGACGGCGAAAGCTTTGGTCACACAGGCTCTCCCGCTGATGTCAGCATAGTTAGTTTAAATTTCAAATGGCCGACTTTGCAAGCAATTGTTAATTCTTATTGCCCCCTCCTCAACTATGCCTAACCAATCAGAACGCGCGTCAACAAATTTTAACTTTTCCCCCAAGCTACCAAATTGAGCAGTTTATAAGTGTGTTCGCTCATCGGTTTTTATTTTATATATTATATATCTCATTTATTTATGGACAGATTTTTAATATCAAAATAGATTATGAAGCGGCCAAATGCCCTCTATCTATCTATATAGGTTTCATTTAATTATTCTTCCACATTTTCATCTGTATAATTTTTAAGTAATTAATGGTGCTTTTTCCGAACTGAAAATATCACTAAAATAAAATTTTCTATGTCAAAATAATATTACTACGGGGAAATCTTTATGTCAATATATTAAGCAATATTAACCCTATATTTCAAGATATCTCTCTCTTTTTAATTCTCTTTAGTTTTTTAGAAATAAATTATTTAATTTTATTCCAAAGCACAGATTAGGCATATTTTCTCCTACAACCAAGATTTTATCGTCACTATAAAACGAGGTAACAATACGATTGGTTGTTAATTTTTACGACGTTTGTTAATAAATATTGGGAGGGGTAGTGCGTGTTAAAAGGGGGTAGTAACCTTTTTAACTTGGCGTAGTGGAAAATTCAAATTCTTTAGTTAAAATGTTGGCGGTTGATTTGTCTGTGGCCTTCAGACCAAGGTCAAACAGGGAAATTATTTATAGATTTTTAACAGGGTAGTAGAAAATTCAAATTATTTTGTCCAATTTTTAGCGGTAGGTTTGACCTTGCCCTTGACAAATTTCAAACATAGTAGTAGTGGGTTATAGGTTGTAAATTTACGTTAACTAGATTTTTGAATCGGGGAAATTTGAGCGGGGTGTTACACAGAGTTACTTTACTACAGCAACCATTTATGAAAGTGTGTAACTTTTTGGGTTGTTGTTTTTGTTTTCTCCATGTTTCACAGCCATATTAAAAGGACTGCCTTGGCATATAAGTTGAAGATACTTATTTTTGTGTTGGACTTGATTTCATTTAATTTCCATATATTCCCAGTGCTATGACAGCTTATCTTGCCTGTTGTGTAAGTCTTAAGATATTACTGTCATTTCCTCCAACTTTATTAACACTGCTGCCAGGACATGTGTATGAGTCCATATCTATAAACCAAATAAAATGGTAAGAACTGTCAAAATTCAGCCCAGTCAGCAACAACTAGAAGCCTTCAATAGCATAAGATCTAGAAACATGACAAGCTAACATTTGAAAGGAAAGTGAACAGACAAGGTTAACGAAATTTTTTTTAAAAATTGGTATAGCACTGGCCAAAGCAACATACCTCACACAACAATGTAAAACTGCATTGCCATGATGTTAAAACAGTAAAATTGGACACAGCTTACCACAAGTCAGCACCTGGTGCAGCCGCACCGCTCACACTGCTCAAGTGCTGGCCCTGGGGTGATAATAATGTTACAGGACACAGCTGTAGCACTGATATTATAAAAGGTGAAAAAAAAGTGAGAGGCGAAGGAGAACAATTAATTAACCAGACAGTGAAGTCAGAGATTTTAAAAAGAGATGAAAAAAAAAATTACAGAAAAACTTGTTATGGAAAAATATAAGATAAAAGTGAGAATGACAACACAAGAATTGAAATGGTGTGACAAGATCACCAATGTAGAACTGATTACAAGAAAAAGACAGGTGCCAGTAAACCAGCAGATGAGAAGAACACGACGGCAATGTATCAGACATGCACTAAGGAAACCTGTTTATAGCATCAAAGGCAGTACTTGTTCTGGAATCCCCTGGATAAGACATGGTAGAGTCAGGTTGAAAAACATAATGAGAACTGAACTAAAGACAGAAATGAAAGGAACGATTAAGATATGGAAAGATCTTGAGCTGATGGCACAGGACTGGAGATCTTGGCATGGGTTTGTTGAAGGGTAGATGAATAAATGATGAATGAATGATGAATGAATGAATGATGAATGAAAGTGACAACAGTGAATGAGTAATGTTAACTCAACCTGTAACATATCTGTACACAATTTGATTGTACTCAATCTTTGACTTCGGATCTTGTACTTGTCGAATACGGTCAGCTGGGGTCGGGAAATAGTCAGTTGTAATTTCACTGCCGTCCGATTCCCATAGCAGCCTTCCACTCTTGTCTCTGTACCCGCAAGTGAACCAATCTTGTCTGTCAGAGTAAAGATCAAAAGACAAGTTAGTATGCATAATTTTTAGATATGCAAGTACAGACTACAACAGACAAATAATATACAAGAACAGACTACAACAGACTAATGATACAAGAACAGACTACAACAGACCAATGATTTACAAGGACATACTACAACAGACCAATGATTTACAAGGACATACTACAACAGATCAATAATTTACAAGGACATACTACAACAGACCAATGATTCACAAGAACAGACTACAACACACCAATAATAGAAGAATAGAATACAACAGACTAATAATACAAAAACAGACCAATGATACAAGAAGAGTCTGTAACACACCAATGATATAAAGAAGACTACAACAGACCAAACATGCAGGAACAGACTAAAACAGATCCTTGATATAAGAACAGACTAAAACAGATCAATGATATAAGAACAGACTGCAACAGATCAATGATGTAGTAACAGACTAAAACAGATCAATAATACAAGAACAGACTGCAACAGATCAATGATGCAGTAACAGACTAAATCAGATCGATAATACAAGAACGGACTACAACAGATCAATGGTGCAGTAACAGACTAAAACAGATCAATAATACAAGAACAGACTACAACAGATCAATGATGCAGTAACAGACTAAAACAGATCAATAATACAAGAACTAACTACAACAGATCAATGATGCAGTAACAGACTAAAACAGATCAATAATACAAGAACAGACTAAAATAGATCAATGATACAAGAACAACTACAACAGACCAATGATATAATAACAGACTACAACAGATCAATGATACAATAACAGACTAAAACAAACCAATGATACAATAATAGACTACAACAGACTGCAATTGACCAATGTTACTGTTGCTGTCATTTTCGACGGAGTCATCTGTCAAGTTATTTGCTTATGTTTGTATCATAAGTATAATTGTGTCTTTACCTGCGATGTCAGGTTGATTAGGGGTTGTCTTCCCTTGTTTATTCATTCATTGTGTTTGAACTTTAGGGTCAGAGGTTGTCAGTTCGGGCGTAGGCCTATGGGAAGGTTTTTTTAAGCGGGAGTGAGATATACTTCCGGGAAGCCGGGAGGTCCTGTTTTTCTGAAGGGACCAAGAGTCCATTGTTTTTCGGGGAGAATCTTCGAAGTAACTGCTATGGCAGTTTTCCCCAGTGAATCTCTGTGCGTCGGGATGACGACAGAATTCCTTGTGTAGTTCTGAGGATTCATTTACCAGGTAATACCGACCTTTATGCATTATTACGCTTTTCGGTGGCAGAACATGTAAAGGATTACCTAGGGTGAACAGCAGCTCACTGATCCGCCATTTCAGAACTTATATATTTGTGCTCGAGGTAGCCATCCAAGACTGTTAGTCTTATATTGTCCAGAAATCCAGTGACGAAGATATATTGTGGGAGCCGCAGATTGGCGGAACTTCATATCTACAATAAGTATTACTGCAGGGTTGATGATAACCTATTTAACAGAAGTACACGGCCGACGTTAGGACGAGGCCTGTGCTTCCGGCTATTATACTACAGCCTGTTATGTGCAATTGGCAGGGAGTGCCAAGTTGCACCTGTGTGTCAAGGTAACTAAGGCATCTGACGCGTTTAGTCAGAGACGCCAAGGGCGACGCTACGAACTGTCATTACTGAAGAACTTTGATATTGACCATGCACGTCTATTCTGATGTTTACCTTTTTGAATGCCAAATGTATACCTATCGATGTCAGGTCAGCATGACCTTGTTACACTGACTGTTCCTGTTGATACTATGTGTGTTCCCGTCAATAAATGTCTTGAAACATGCCTGCAGTGTCAAAGCATCCTTGATTACTGCATGTGAGAGTATGGGTTGCAGGATCTACATCTATACGAGCCTAAACACATTCGCGTCTTCATTCGCACCCACACTCAATTCATCATACGCTCGCACTACACATCTAACAACATGTATACTGTCTTGGGCCAGTGATCACCTCAACAAGAAAAAAAGACAGTTACATTTCTGGTGGACCAGTTACGTGGGCTCTTATGATACATTTCTTGTCGCCAATGTGGCCTAGAGGCTTACATTTCTGATGGACCAGATCTGTGGGTTTAAAAAGAACAGAGCGAGCATTTGACATTATTGTTGACATTTATGGATCCAGAAATTTACATTCCTGGTTGGCTGTTACATGTATGATGTCTCCAGTTTTGTCGAGAAAGTTACAAGAAGGACAAGTACACATTACACTTCTGATCTGTGGGTCTAAGCTACACACGGGACAGCCGTAACACACAACGCTAATTCTACACTTGCAAGTTTTGGCTACAACAGGACAGATATAGGTCATCAACGGTTGACACAAATAAACAGTACGAGCATTTATATTATAATGCTACATAAAGCATAACAAGACATGTACTGAAGTTAACTACTAGGCATTTGCTACGTGGACCATAACTGCATAGAAGGCGGGTTCCTATTGTAAACAGTACTGCGGGTTGTGACACGTTTCATTCAACAACAGACTTTTCTAGGTCAGAGCATTCAAGCTACATTGTTGGAGGTCAAGTGTCTGTAAACAGTACGTGAAATTGTAAACATTCAATGTGCAAGCCCTAATTTGAGAAGGTCATAGTAACTTTGGTTCGTGAATACCACTTTATGTTACAGTGGATTTGACGTTCAGTGCGCGTTTGACATTTCGTTTCTGTGTTCGCAAGGAGCAAGAAATTTATTTTAGTTTCAGCTGTGACTGAACTTGTTCTGCAACACATTGAAATTGATTGCTATATGTTTATGTCACTTCTACTGTTTTTGGTGTATTTTTCTGCGGGTTTTTCGGTTGGTGGGTCTTACGGTAAATATGCCACTTGATCGAGGCTTACTGTAAGCGGTCTGTAGGTGCAAATTTTCTTAATTTGGAAATTTGCTAGTGACAATTGGTCGCTATTGATGTTAGCTGTGATGTAATTGTACTTAACGTTGTTTTTGTAATATTTTGTCTGTTTTTCAGTTTTGATTGTCGATTTGTTTTGTTTGTATTCTGTAGGTCTCTCCTTTCTTGTGTATTTCTCTACACATTTTTGGTTAAAACAGTGTTGCCATTTGTATTGTTTTGTATTTTTGTCTTTGTATTTTTTTTTGGTTGTACTACATTACTGTCATGCACAGTCTACATACACATACTTGGTCATGTTTTGATATTATTGATAAGGTAGACTCTTCATATAGAGTTTGTTAAATAATATTATATAAGATATTTATACAAGTTCTTTATAAAAAAGACTTGTGCCCATAGTGAGTGGGATATAAGGGAATTTTTTTTTCCACAGGTACTCAAGTGATTTTTTGGGTACATTATAAACAAGAGGAACATACAAAGTCTTTGTCTAAGACTAAGACAGTAAAATAAAGTGAAGTGAGTATACAAGTCTATCATTTCAGACTTGTCTCCCATTGAAGTGGGATAAGGTAATTTATTTAATTTTTTTTCAGGTTTCTGATCTCATTAGACAGAATGTCTACATTGGATTTCTTCATCCAGCAAGGGTTGACCCTTGGTAAGTCTGGTAAAGAATTGGAAGAATATTCATCTGCTCAATTCGCCATTGCATTAAAGTCAGAAGAAAAGAAACAAAAAGAGGAAATTAAATTGAAAGCAGAAGCTGAACTAAAGAAGCTAGAAGCTGAGAATAGAAGATTAGAACTTGAAGAAAGAAGGTATCAAAGAGAGGCTGAGGAGAGAAAAGCTCAAGCTGCTGCTGAGGAGAGGAAAGCTCAAGCTGCAGCTGATGAAAGAAAATTCCAGATGGAAATGGAAGACAAAAAAATTCAAGCTCAAGCTGCTGCAGAGGAAAAAAAACTTCAAGCTGCTGCAGAGGAAAAAAAACTTCAAGCTGCTGCTGAGGCTGAAATTAGAAAAATGGAACATGAGGAAAGAAAACAGAAGATGGAACTTGATGAAAAACTCGCAATTTTGGAGTTAGAGAAATTGAAATTGGCGAGTACGGGTGCTCAGCAAACAACTTCGAGTACGACAAAGGAGTTTGTTAGTAGGATTAAATTGCCTCATTTCAATCCTTTAAAGGATGACGTAGCAGATTATCTAGATAGATTCCAATTTTTGTGCGATACGCATAACATAAAAAAGGAAAAATATGTTGAACAACTGATGCCATTTTTTACAGGTGACACAGTGACTACTCTTATGACAATAGACGAACATGAGAGGACTAATTATGATGTTGTCAGGGCAGCATTGCTAAAAAAATACCAATTAAAACAAGAAGACTATCGTCTTCGTTTTAGGACAATGTTGCCAGAAAATGGAGTAGATTTCTCTGATTTTGTTACAAAGATACGTCGTACATTTACACGATGGGTTGAGTTGTCTCAGATTGAGAAAACATATGAAGGTCTAATGGACTTATTATTGCGAGATAAGGTTTTGTCATCTGTTAATGATTCTTTTCTTGCATTCCTTCATGAGCGTAAGCCTAAAAACTTAAAAGAAATGGAGGAATACTGTTGTCAGTATGCCACAGCACATCCCCATGCTACAGTTAGCAATTCTAAAGTGAAAGAAGGGTTGCCAGCTGCTTCGGCAACACCATATGGCCCTAATTTCAGAAAAAAATTTCAGGGTGCTCAACAAAATTGGAATAGGGGAAGTAATCAAAATTACACTCAGAAGCGGAGTAATCCAACACATGATGGTTCTTCGTCTATGCAGTGGAGACAAGATGGTAGTTCTCGTAATTTTAGTGGTAATAATTTGAGACACTTTCGTAAAGGCTATCCAAATAATAACTATTCAAATTTTCGAGGTAATCATTCTCGACGTCAAGATTATGACGATGGTGAATTTAGAAACCGGGATTCAAACCGGAATGATGATTACAATAGGCAATATGATAACAATTACAGGGGAAATGATAGTCGAAATAATTACAGGGGAAATGATAATCGAGGTAGACCTAGGTTTAACAAAAAAAGACCTTACCAACAGGCAAACTCTGCGCAACAAGAGTTTGATGGAGCCTGTAATACAGTAAATGATAGTGGTAACTCTAGGGCTATCACTGGTTGTGCTTTCGATTTTGGGAGAGCAACTGAATGCCCCCAATGCTTAACATTGTTTGACTCATCAACTGTATCTACGCTAAGTTGTGGTCACCCTCTTCCTGCTCTACCTGCTACAGTTGCGCATGATGGGAGAGGATCTCTCATCTTACATAAAGGTCTAATAAATGATAGGCTAGTCTCAGTACTTTTCGATTCGGGATGTACTACCGTCGGGGTTAAGGAGTCTCTGATAGATCCTTGCTGTGCCACTGGAAAAACAATCAAATGTGTTACATTTGGTGGTACTATGGAAAGCTATCCTACTGCTATTATTAGGATTGACACTCCTTTCTTCACAGGAGATGTCCATGCATGTCTTCTTCCTAATCCTATTGCGGATCTTATAATCGGTCGTATTCATGGGGTTAAGGAATGCACCCCGCAACAAATTTCTAGTTGGGAAGAAAAAAACATTCAAACGGTCAATGCAGTGGTGACAAGAGCTCAAGCTCTTAATCCCCCAACTTCATCTGATAATAGTAATGAAGTTGATAGCCAAGACGAGCACTTGGTGATTTCCCATGACTCGTTTGTTAAACGTCAAGAAGAGGATCCTTCTTTGAAGAAATACTTCCTTCTTGCAAAGAAAGGGGATCCCAATCAAAATACGAATCACAAATCGTATATCACTATGAAGAATGGTATATTGGTACGAATGGTACAACACTCGGACAAGTCTATGCACTCGCAAATTCTTGTGCCTAAGTGTATGAGAGCCTTAATTCTTCGGCATGCACACGATTCTCAGTGTGCGGGACACATGGTTTTTCCAGAACTAAAACTAGAGTCCTTGCGTCATTCTTTTGGCCATTCGTGAATAAAGACATCCGAATTTATTGCCGATCTTGCAAAATTTGTCAAGAGGTCAAGTCTAGGGGTCCGAGACATGCTGCTCCTATTCAGGCTGCAGATATTCCGATTCGGCCGTTTCAGAAAATGGCTATAGACATCATTGGTCCGTTCAAAATTAAGTCAGCCAGAGGACACCAATTTATCCTCACTTGCGTGGACATGTGCACGCGTTGGCCAGAGGCTATTCCTCTGAAGAGCATATCAACTGTCGATATCGCTGATGCTCTTTGGCTCGTATTTTTCTCGTCTGGGATTCCCCGGAGAAATACTGTCGGATCACGGCACTCAGTTAATTTCGGACGTTATGTCTCAGGTAATGGCTACGCTAGACATTAAAAGGTCTCTCAGTAGTATTTATCATCCAATGTCCAATGGATTGGTAGAACGTCTTAACAGGACACTAAAGAACTTACTTGGCAAGATAACGGAGGATCATCCTGAAGATTGGGACAGGGTTTTACCTGCAGTCCTCTTTGCCTATAGAGAGGTTCCCAACGAGCATACAGGGTTTTCTCCTTTCGAACTTGTCTTTGGCGCGCAACCGCGCGGGCCAATGTCCTTGTTACACGATTTGATAACTTCCGATAATATTGACGATGATACACAATCGTCATATGAATATGTTATAGCTCTTAGAGAAAAGATTATCGAATCGTGCAGGTTAGCAACTTCATCTTCCGAATTTGCGAAAGAAAAAGCTAGGCGATTTGCTAATAAGAAAAGACGCCTACGTCAACTTTGTCCTGGAGACAAAGCATATGTCTTACTGCCCTCAAGAGAGAATAGACTTCTCATTTCTTGGAAGGGTCCATACACTATAGTCTCGAAAATTTCTGATGTCGACTATATTGTCGATGTGGATGGAAGGCATAAAACCTTCCATATAAATATGCTAACAGAGTTTATTGAACGTCCAGACTATTTACAGCCTATTTTCCAGGCGACGGACGACTCTCCAGTTCAACATGGTCACATCTCATCCCTGTCTGTTATACAGGATGAGGAAACTATTTTTTCTGACGTGAACTTACCTCTTCCAGCGATTCCACTTACTTCAACGGAATCGTGGAGAGACGTTACAGTCTCTTCCAACTTGTCTTTTGAGGAACAACGTCAAGTATCCTCTACGTTACAATCATATCAGGATGTCCTTACCGACATTCCTGGACACACAGATGTCATAGAACATGACATCATACTTACTGATCGTAATCCGATCAGAGTAAGACCATACCCAATACCTATTCATTTTCAAGCACAAGTCGAGAAAGAATTGGATGAAATGATTCAACTACAAATAATTGAACCATCCACTTCAGCTTATTCTTCGTCGATAGTTATTGTTCGAAAGAAAGACAATAACATACGTCTTTGCGTTGATTATCGCAAATTAAATCAAGTTACGAAGTTCGATGCTGAACCTATGCCGTTATTAGATGATCTACTTATTAGACTTTCTAAAGCTAAATTCTTTACTAAACTAGACTTGTCGAAAGGTTATTGGCAAGTCCCATTGACGGAACACGCCAAACCTCTCACTGCTTTTTCGACACCTAGGGGTCTGTTTCAATGGAATTTTATGCCTTTCGGGCTTATGAACGCCCCAGCGACTTTCGTACGCATGATGCGACGAATTCTATCAGATCGTGCAGATGTCATTGCATATTTAGACGACATCTGTCTTTTCAGCGATACTTGGGAAGAACACTATGTGGGTCTGAAGGAATTGCTATCTACTCTACGTGAGCATAGTTTGACTGCTAAACCCTCTAAAGCTTTTGTTGGGTTTAGTGAAATTTCCTTCCTAGGTCATCGAGTTGGTCATGGTCTGTTGAAGACAGAGGACCAAAACATTTCAAAGATATTAAATATCTCGGTTCCGAAGACAAAAAAAGCAAGTGCGTAGTCTCTTGGGATTGATACAATTCTATGGAAGATTCATTGAGAATCTGTCCTCCATTATGGCACCACTTTCAACGTTATTGAAAAAAGGTTCTCCTAATATGGTGCGTTGGTCCCAAGAATGCCAATCTTCATTGGATCAGGTTAAGAATTTGTTCTCATCTCATCCTATCTTAAGACTACCGACGATTGATAAGACTTTTGTCCTTCGTAGTGATGCCTCTTCCACTGGCATTGGAGCGGCACTAATGCAGGAATATTCAGGAACTCTGCATCCTGTAATGTATATTTCTAGGAAGCTGAATGCGGCAGAAAGGAATTACTCGGTTTTGGACCGTGAATTGTTGGCTATGGTTTGGTCCATTCTTAAGCTACAAAGGTTCCTTCTGGGCGCGCATTTCTTTATGGAAACCGACCAAAAAGCTCTTACGGCTATGCAAAGTAAGGATTTGAAGAGCTCGAGATCTACTCGTTATGCTATTGCTCTTCAGCCTTTCCATTTCACGGTGCGAGCTATCCGTGGTTCGGATAATGTGATGGCGGACATATTGTCTAGATGCCCACATGATTCCAGTTAAATCTTGTGTCCTAGTTTTTTCCTGATATATTTTCAGACTTAGGTCTGTCCTTAATATCATAATATGTTGTAATACAAATGTATTTGGATGATGTTTAGATAATTTAACAAATTTCATTTTGTCCATCCATCAGTGATATGTTGCTAAAATAGCATTGACATTTGTATATTGCTATGATTATATTATTTAGTAATGTTTGATATATGATTGGTATTGCCAGCAACTTAGGTTTCTTGAATGGTATCCCTTAGTTTGTTTGGCTTAAAGGAAATATTTTCTCCTATGTTGGGAGATGATTTGTACCCTCTTCTATTGTACCTGATATTAGGTTCATTGTTTGCATGAGCACAGAAGTGATACTGGTGCTATCTTGCTCATGAACATATTAAAAAAAAAAAAAAAATTGCATTTTTTTTTTTACAGGGGGGTGGTAGTAATGTTGCTGTCATTTTCGACGGAGTCATCTGTCAAGTTATTTGCTTATGTTTGTATCATAAGTATAATTGTGTCTTTACCTGCGATGTCAGGTTGATTAGGGGTTGTCTTCCCTTGTTTATTCATTCATTGTGTTTGACCTTTAGGGTCAGAGGTTGTCAGTTCGGGCGTAGGCCTATGGGAAGGTTTTTTTAAGCGGGAGTGAGATATACTTCCGGGAAGCCGGGAGGTCCTGTTTTTTTCTGAAGGGACCAAGAGTCCATTGTTTTTCGGGGAGAATCTTCGAAGTAACTGCTATGGCAGTTTTCCCCAGTGAATCTCTGTGCGTCGGGATGACGACAGAATTCCTTGTGTAGTTCTGAGGATTCATTTACCAGGTAATACCGACCTTTATGCATTATTACGCTTTTCGGTGGCAGAACATGTAAAGGATTACCTAGGGTGAACAGCAGCTCACTGATCCGCCATTTCAGAACTTATATATTTGTGCTCGAGGTAGCCATCCAAGACTGTTAGTCTTATATTGTCCAGAAATCCAGTGACGAAGATATATTGTGGGAGCCGCAGATTGGCGGAACTTCTATCTACAATAAGTATTACTGCAGGGTTGATGATAACCTATTTAACAGAAGTACACGGCCGACGTTAGGACGAGGCCTGTGCTTCCGGCTATTATACTACAGCCTGTTATGTGCAATTGGCAGGGAGTGCCAAGTTGCACCTGTGTGTCAAGGTAACTAAGGCATCTGACGCGTTTAGTCAGAGACGCCAAGGGCGACGCTACGAACTGTCATTACTGAAGAACTTTGATATTGACCATGCACGTCTATTCTGATGTTTACCTTTTTGAATGCCAAATGTATACCTATCGATGTCAGGTCAGCATGACCTTGTTACACTGACTGTTCCTGTTGATACTATGTGTGTTCCCGTCAATAAATGTCTTGAAACATGCCTGCAGTGTCAAAGCATCCTTGATTACTGCATGTGAGAGTATGGGTTGCAGGATCTACATCTATACGAGCCTAAACACATTCGCGTCTTCATTCGCACCCACACTCAATTCATCATACGCTCGCACTACACATCTAACAACATGTATACTGTCTTGGGCCAGTGATCACCTCAACAAGAAAAAAAGACAGTTACAGTTACAAGAATATATTACAACAGATCAAGGATATAAGAACTGACCAATGATACAAGAACAGACTACAACAGACCAATGGGTGCTTCTGTTAAAACACATTCATCAGCTTAACCACAGAAGTTACCAACAAAATTAAACATTTCAAAAGCTAAAGGACAGCTAAGAAATCTAATAATGGAAGTCCTGAGGGAGGCTTGGGAAAAGAGACAAATCATCGCAAATGTAATGTTATGATGTATGTATATAAGCATTACCTCGTCATCTACACAAGCACACACATGTTTCAGAGAGCACTCAGTAAAAGCATGTTCAGTTCGTAGCCATGTTTTATTTACAGAATATCGTACATGTCAAGATTCGCATTATATTACAATGTGTGGTTCGTACTTTAATGTATTCATATTACATCCCCCCTTTTTTTGAAAAAAAAAATGTGTGCAAACATTTCCAACGAAATGTTTCATGTGAGAAAGGATAAGTATGTGTAATGCTCAGTGTGAGTATATATATGTCACTGTCTGTATCGGCTGGGAGGTGTCACTGTACGGCCAGAACGAGTGGTGTAAAGTGCTGGTGGTTCTGCGGAAGTCCCTGGTTTAGCTTGAGTTGGTTGTGATTTCGGCCTTGGCGCTTGTTGGTTTGTGGGGCACCAAGGTCTGGAGTTACTGCATTGTCTGTTGAAAGCATGGGAATTCTCTGTTCTGTTGTATTCTGTGGGATTTCTCTTATGTCCACTCTGTTTCGCCTCAGGAGGTTGCTGCTGCTGTCTGGTCTTAAAGTATAGCTCCTGGGTTCAGGGTTTCTGGAAATGATTGTTGCTTTTGACCATGTGTCATTGTTGTGGTTGTAGGTAGTCACATGCTGACCAGGATATAATGGTGGTAAGTCTTTAGCACATTTGTCATAGTTGGATTTCTTAACTTGCTGACGATGCTGAAGTTGATCGTATGTGCTGTCTCTATGTTGTGGACGGAAGTGGACCTTAGATGGTAGAAGGTCTTTAATTCTTCTATCAAACATAAGTTCTGCTGGACTGTCGATCTTACTGTCTACCGGTGTTGTTCTCCATCTCAAGAGTGCTAGGTGTACATCCTCTGTTCTTGTTTTCTTCATGATTGACTTGATAGTTTGTATCTGTCTCTCAATGAAACCATTAGATTTAGGGTATCTAGGTGATGATGTTGTGTGTTTGATCTTCCAGTCCTTAGTGAAGTTTCTGTATGCTTGACCTGAGAAATGTGGACCGTTGTCTGATCTAATTGCATCTGGGATGCCAAACATGCTGCAATACTTCTTTGTAATGTCTGCAATAACAGCTGATGGTGAGGGTTGTGGAAGTTTCTCAATGATGGGAAATTTGCTGTAGTAATCAGCAATAATAAGATAGTCATTATTGTCGATTGAGAAAATATCAGTTCCTATAATGCTCCAAGGGCTCAATGGTATGTCTGATGGTATGAGAGTTTCTCTGCACTGCCTATTTGCATTTTCATGTTCTTGGCAAATTGAACAGTTTTTTTTTTACATAGTGTTTTCTATGTCCTTGTTTATCTGTGGCCATAAACATCTTTCTTTGCTCTCAGTTGTGTCTTCACAATACCAAGGTGACTATTATGGAGCTGTTTAAGGATGATATCGCGTTGTGTTTCTGGTAACAACAATGCGATCTCCTTTAAGGATCAGACCATCTTCGATGCTTAACTCGTCCCTCATCGAGTAGTATGGACGGATGTGTGTTGGAACTTCCCTGATAGAGCTTGGCCATCCATGGTATATCAGTTCTTTGAGAGAGTTTAAGGAATAGGATCTCTCATTGTGTCTTCTCTGATGTGTTCAAGCCGATTATCGCTAAACTTGACAAAATCAACTTTGATGTTTGGGGTAAGATCTGCTGTCTTGTTGGGGTTTTGGTAGTCTGCTGAGAGCATCTGCAAAACCTATATCCTCTTTAAATGTTGTTAATAGTTACCACACTCAGCTTTTCGCACATTGGTAAACCCAAAAAAAAATTGCAGGTCCTTCAACATCTACCAAGTAAAATGTTGACGATGTCCATTCTGAGCCTCTGTATGAACATTCAAGTGTTACTGCTCCAAAACAGTCTATACTTGTTCCATTGTAAGCTCTTAGCTTGTCCTGCCACTCCTACGTTTTACATCCCTTGTGGGAAATCCTTGCTCATCCACCTTGTCAGGCATGATCTGTCTGAATATTCTTAAGGGTAGAGTGTTACCTTGGGCACCTGTGTCTATCTTGAACCGAATGTTTCTTTCTTTGTGCCTTTTAATTCCTGGTATTCGGAATTGTACCTTGCAGAAAGCCTGCGTTCTCTTTGGTTCATTACTGAAAGTTAGTATCTTCACAGTATCAAAAATGGAAGGATCACTTTCTTCACTGGAGTCAAGGTCCTCAGTCATCATAGAGTGTGTTTGTTTTGACGACTTTCTGCTGTGAAGTTTGTGTTGAGCACTGTCTTGTTTCCTCTTGAAACATAATTTTATCCAGTGGCCCCTCTTTCTGCAGTAATGACATGTAGAGTCTTTAGCTGGACAGTGGTTTTGTATGTGGTTTAGGCCACAACATTTACACATAGCACCTCTGCTTGTGTTGTGTTTTTCTTGTTGCTTCGAACCGGTTGCTTTGTTTTGTTTGGGTTTTATAGCTTTTCACTGCATCCACCTGGGCTGCTAATGTACCTTGCTGAATTTGTTTAATGTTTAGTGCTTGTGCCTCGTGTTTCCTGCCTTCATCCAGAAGTTGTTGTAAAGTTAGCGTATCACTCTGGCTCAGTAGCCATTTCTGGAACTCTGGCATTGGTGTGCTAAGAAGAATCTGTTCAATAATTCGCTCTTTTTCTTCTTCGTTGCTAAATTTACATACTCTTGTTTTCTCCTTAATGCGAGTGAAGAAATCATCTAGGCTTTCACCACGTTTCTGTCGCAGGTGGTGAAGCTCTAATCTTGCCGCTCTAAAGTTTGTGTTCTTTATGATCAGACGCTTTTCAAATTCGTCCAATATGGCTACGGGGTCGGTTGCCGACTCAACTGGCATGGCGGTAGCAAAACTGTTGTAAATTTTCAAACCTTCATCGTCCAATGCTTCTAGGATATATGGAGTTAGGGTTTGTCCTTCCAGACCAGTGGTCTTGGAATATAGATCTATGCGTTGGCGCCATAACAAGAAAGCTTCACTCTTATCATCTTGACCGGCAAATCTCATTTGCGGTGCGCTGCGGTAATGTTTAGCTGCCATTGTTGACCTCGATGACGAAAATTAGCCGAATAAACTGTACTCACGTGTTATCGTGTAGCTGTTTTGCGTCAGTCCGGTATCGACCGCTGCCACCATGTAATGTTATGATGTATGTATATAAGCATTACCTCGTCATCTACACAAGCACACACATGTTTCAGAGAGCACTCAATAAAAGCATGTTCAGTTCGTAGCCATGTTTATTTACAGAATATCGTACATGTCAAGATTCGCATTATATTACAATGTGTGGTTCGTACTTTAATGTATTCATATTACAGCAAAGATGTGGAAAGGGCAACAAAGATTTATAGGTAATATTCTGAGCAGAACATATGATAACAACAGGAAAGACTGAGGGAACAAGGGACAAAGGAAGACAGAGATAAAATAGTACATGGACTGGAAACAAGGCATGGGAGGAAATCACAAACAGAACTCAAGGTAACACCAGAGACATGGCGTTGTGCAGGAAGATGATCACACACACCATTTGGTAAGGCACTTGCTGATGTTGACAAATAGCCAAATAAATACAAAATAAAGAACTAAAACAACGTATCTTGAATGACAATGATCCGAGACTGTGAGTCACCATCCACACAATTCGAGCAAAGAAAGTTGTATGAAACCAGTGAAATCTTGTGGGACCATTAATAAAGAAAAAGTGTTGGCACTGTTTGTGTTAAAGGGCAACAAGGTTAGAAAATACATTACACAAAGGAGCTAAATGTATTCGAAGGGATGACTGAACTGGAAGGTGCAACCATGGATAAACCTGATTACATTCATTAAAAAAAAAATATGTATAACATGTGGCAAAAATCCGTCCGCCTTTTCGATAAAATACGGAAGCGGAGCGCATTGCAACGGAAAGCTAAAGTGAACACCATTAAAACAGCACACAGGCCTTGCAATTTTTTTTAGGGAAATGCGGAAACGGCGTGCACTGCAATGTGAAAGCTAAACTGAACACCAATTAAAGAGCTCGCAGGCCTTTCAATTGGCTGTAGCTTAAGTCATATATAAGCTTCATGCAAGGGGATCAACTGCAATGGTGGCTCAATGCACGTATCATTGTGCACTGACCATAAGTCATGATAAGTTTGACCACAAAGATCCAATTAAGTTGAAATGGGATGGAAAGAAATGAAATGACCAAAGGAGAATTAGTGCCGTTATCAGGACATGTAGCAGAAAGAGTAGGCTACAACATAATTATGTCCCGTTATGTTTTGGCTGGCTATTTGCTCCTTATTAGAATGGTTGTTGCGACATGTTTACAATGAAATAACACAAAACTGTAGCCTACATGATTGAAAAGTGATTATTCTGTGCGGAAAATTCAGCGACGTCCATTCGGATATTACCTTGAATAACTTTCTAATATTGTACAATATTTATTGTTTGACTGAAGATTACAGACCATTAGGCTATAGGCTACACAATAGCCTATGTTACAAAGAATCCACTGAAAAGCCGTCAATGAAACGCCTGCCATCTGTTTCAAAGAATAGATGGCTTCAAAATAAGGTCACATCTCAAACAAGTAAGATAAACGGACGCACAAAACTTTTGTTACCAGACTTGCCCATGAATTACTGATTTCCCCGCGAATCTAATAGCAACTGTGGCAACAGAGGAAGTAGAAAGAAATAAGTAAGCCGTATATATTATTACATTGAATAAAACATACCCTCAATTACAAATATGTCGTGTGGGCGCTTCTGCTGAATCTTTCGATTAGAGAGTAGAGCTTGATATTTAATGAACTACATGACGTCATTAATACCAGCCTGGCGTTTCTTTAAAATGTGATTTCTTTTTTTTGTTGTTGTTGGCTGCTGTTTATGACATAACGCGTCGCAGGGAAGGTGTCTCAGAGCCGGACTTAGAGCATTGGCGCCCGGGGCTAGTGGTTTAACATGTGCCCCCTCTCCCACACTTATAGCAGTGACATTTAAAGTCTACTGGAAAATTAATTAAAATTCGTGAATAAAATTGCAGATCTATTTTAGATAGTTATTACTTACAGAGCAATTGTTATTGTTATATTTGATCAAAATCAACCTCACTGAACTCCGAGCAAACCCATAGGTGCTCAGTCTCCCTCAGCAAATGTTGAAGGGTTTCCTGTTGCGCTGGTTGTATACACGCCGCATTCATCCCCTCAAACGTCCATTCCTGCTAGTCTTACGTTTTATGTCAAATTCCAGTAATCTTAGCCTTGATGATTCATCGATTAAAGTGTTATTATCTAATAGGGGATCATTAATTGCCCTCAGTATCTCTCCCTTGTCCATATCCAATGCGCCCACTATGCGTGCCCCTGAAGATAGTCTACGATCTCTTTCATTGCCGCATACCCCTGCATGACCAGGACAGTAGATCCAGACAAGTTCCTGCAGAATAGAGGCTTCTATGGAAGTTATCCATTCATGCCGAAGCCATCTATTTTGGACTCTCCCAAGCCTGGACTGAAAGTCTGACACAACTGCCCTTGTTAATGAAGTTTCACACAGCCACCTTAAGGCTGCAGTTAGTTGCCACAGCCTCCATTCTCATGCTGGAGGTGGTTGTCATATAAGTCCCGCTGTGTTCCGCGACGACCCTGCCCTTTATTCTAGCTGAGAAACCCCATCATAATTTCTCACCAAGGATTACAGACCCATCAGTAAACACAATACTTACAGAACAAAAAACGCGATAACACAAAAAAAGTGTCACATTTTGGTTTTAATTTTCAGAGAGGGCAATAAATTTCACTGTGTCTTGTAACGTCAGTTTGGGTGTCGGAGTGGCTAAGAGGTATGGCGTCCACCTCGAGTTCTAGAGGTACCGGGTTCCATTCCCAGTTGAGGGAATATCATTTATAGTAATTTTTTTTCAGAACCAGTGGTCCTAATGATGCCATACTCCCCCTGGTCTCCTGGGTAGTGAAATCGGGTGCCTAGCCTTCTCGGATAAGGGCGAAAAAATAGAAGGTCCTGTGTGTAAGCTGCGCACGTTAAAAATCCCACGGCAGTTGGAAATCGTAAAGAGTAGGCCATTAAGCCGCTGCCTGGCAAAATTTAAAAATTAGAAACCTACCCACCACAAAAATATTTATAGAATGTATGATTCCTATATACTTCTTCTTCTTTCTTCTTCCTCGTTCGCCCTGAAAAGGACGTTGGTTGCGTTGTGTCCGTTTATAGCAACGCTGCGATATCTGCTCCTTTCGGCCGACACATCCGACTTCAGCACGGCATTTTTTGGGACCGGGTTTGCCTTCTCACTTCGTTCCCTACTCTCTCAGCCAGACTGCAGTGATGCAGCCTGTTTCCAGGACCACCACTTGGAGGTGGAGTAGGGTCATGGTCAGCTCTGGTTTGCTGACTCTGATGCAAGCAGTCAAGCTATGGGTTGCTGACTGCATTCTCTATTGCTGCATCTTTGGGTCTCATTCCTATATACACACATTGGGATTCTCGCCGGTGCTACGGAGTTCGTGCACTGTGCTGAGATCCTCCTTGTGTGATCTAAGGGAGGAGATCGGAGCACTGATAGAGTAGTCCGTGTGCAATGAAGATAGTCCTTAAAACTAAACCAAACTTTTGGTCATTTTCGATTTTTATTTGTTGTGTTTTGTTTCTGAGAATGTCAAAGAAAAGTATTTGTCAAATGGCTGTTAATCTCATTGTTTTGATATTTGTGTCATGTATATCTAGCGCTGGCTTCTCGCGGCAAAAGTGCCTGGTTCGAATCACGGTCCTGACACGCTCCAGTCCACCCAGCTGTAAATGGGTACCTGACTCTGCTGTTTGAGTTAGGGAGGAAAAGGCAGCGAGGGAGCTGGTCATCCCACCTCTCGATGCTGGACCTAGTATGGTGAAGTCTCTAACAGTTCACTGCCCTACGGCAGTATTTTCTATGGGACTGTAGCGTGTGGATTATCGTCTTGTAGTTAGGTATGGGTGAGAATATAAAGTCACAAACGTACATGCATCATACTGATAAAACACGAATGGAGACGGGTATGGTCGTTACTAGACATCACTGGCCGAAGAACACAAGTCGTTGGTTAGAGGGTCCACAAATCATCTTCAACATTTAATCTTCTTCAGGAATAACATCATCATGGAAAAAGGTCAAGGCATATATATAAGGCATATATCGTAGTTAATCTTTCATCTGTCTCGTCTCAATCATTCAGTTCTGGCCGCTGTACTAGAGGTGCATCCGAACGATGACCACCCAAGTAATGTGGACCAGACGACGTGAATGTAAAAATACTTGAATATACTCGTACCTTCATTAATAGTTGGAACTTCTTGATAAGTTCTGAATCATCGTATATAACATAGTGGCGGCCTTCGAAGTCAAATATTCCACTTAAATAATATCTTCCTCCGCAATACTTGGAGCTTGAATAAAACACGTCTTACTATGAAGACTGGAAGTATCGAAAGGCCAAGAATATTAGCCGTTAGCATAAATTAGTGCAAAACGCGTTACGTCATTAACAACTGGTGACGTATTAAATATGCAGCGTTCAATATAAGTTAAAACCAGTGCAAAAACATGAGTTACCACAGAGAGACATATTACCGCAAAATAATTGGTAATAGCCTATGTGTGACAACATACAACATATATTAATATTCGTTCTTTAACAGGGACTATCTTTACCTTTGTATCTAGTGGATACAAGTGAATATATAAACGTTTGTTATTGTTGAACAGAACCACAATATTGCACTCCGGGCAAACCCATACGTGCTCAGTCTCCATCAGTATATGTCGAAGAGTGTGAATGCTAACTGTTCCTGTAGCTTGCTGGTTGTATACACGACGGATACATCCTCTCATACGTCCATCTTTGCTAGCCTTACATTTAACACCAAATTCCAACAGTCTTAACCTTGATGATCCATCTATTGCAGTGTCATTCTCTAACAGGCGATCATTTATTGCTCCCAGTATCTCTCCTTAATCCATATCCAGTGTCCCCACTGTGGGTGCTCTTGGTGCTAGTCTGCCAGCTCCCTCACTATCATAAACATCTAAAGACAGGAAATTACTTTTCAAGTACCCTGTATGTAACACTTAGCAACAGATGGACAAGAAAGAGTGTGTCAGAGTGCACCACCAAGACAAGAGACAGAAGACGTTGGAAATCCATTACAGCCAACCTTCTTTGTGGAGATGGCAGCTAATGATGATGATGGTGTAAAACACTTAAACACTTAGACAGTCTCATATACAGCTAAAATAATCATTGAAGAATTATACTATTATTATATTATATTATTATATATTATTATAACTAACACATAACTAATTCTCCAGACCTAAAGGTCTTTTATATTTGGACATGCGCTCTATTATAACCGGCTAGGTTGAACGGGACGCGCCTCGCCAAAACGAGGCACAATTTTATTTAAAAAAAAATATAAATTATATATCCAATACCATAATTCCCGCCGTATGGTACTTCGGTCTGTCGGTCTGTCACACTTTGCACACCGTCATTTGCGCACTTTTTTCTATTTTCGAGAGAGTACATTAACTTTCGAGCACTGCTAAGGAGGTGCAACTGTGTTTGAAAGTTAGACAATAATTGTATTGTTTCCCGTTATATGAACTCTTGCGAAAATAGCAACGTGTGACGGTGTGCATTAAATCAACAGACAATCAAGATACTCGTCTGTCCAGTTTCATTCGGGAAACGGATTTAACTCGTCATTTGTCTTAAAAATAACATTAAAATGTAAGTTTTTAAATTGTTCCTTCAAGACAAAATTTTAATTTAAAGTATTGCAGAATTATTATAATGGATCAAAATGATAAGATGGCTAAAAGGAAGAGACGAAGAGTGAGAAGTAAAACTAAACCAGAAATCAGTAATGAACAGTGTGGATTTGTAGAAGGTAAAGGCACAAACAATGCTATGTATATATTATTAGAACATTAATAGAAAGAGCCATAGAGGTGAAGACAGATCTGTACTTGTGCTTTATAGATTACACTAAGGCGTTTGACAAAGTGAAACATGAATAAATTATCAAAATGTTAGAAAGCATTAACATTGATGGAAAGGACTTGAGGATAATAAAGAACATGTACTGGCAACAAACAGCAGCTGTAAGAATTAGCAGCCAAATAGGAACGTTGCAGCAAGTAAAAAAAGATGTCGGGCAGGGGTGTGTGCTGTCACCGGATCTGTTCAATCTATACAGTGAAAATATAATGAGATCTCCAGAGGACATGTCAGGAATATCATTCGGCGGGCGTAATATAAACAACTTGATACGCTGATGATACAGTCTTAATAGCAAAAAAGTGAAAAGGAGCTGCAGGAAATGGTTAACAGAAGTAATGGTCGTCTCAAAGAAAAGGGCTTCCCCAGAATGCACTATCAAAGTAAATGGAACTGTTTTAAAACAAGTTAATAAATTCAAATACCTGGGACACTAATAACAATGGATGGAAGATGCATCTCAGAACTGAAGAGCAAAATAGGTCAGGCAAAAGCAGCATTCTATAAAATGAAGAGTATTTTATGCAACAATTCTTTGTCATTGGAAGTAAGAAAGAGAGTTCTTTATTGTTATATAGAACCAATCCTGACATATGGGAGTGAGTCATGGACAATTAGTAAACAAATAGGGAAGGCATAGCGGCAACAGAGATGTGGTTTTGTGACAGGGTAAGGAAATGATAGACACACATAAACAAACATAGATTAGAACACATAACTAAAATAATAAACATGTATAAGATAACCTAGGTAAGGAATAACTAATACACAATGAAACGCGAACGTTGACAAAATGCGAACGTTTAGTAAACGTTTCATACAGTGAAACGAAACGCGAACGTTTCGAGAACGAAACGCAAACATTTGATGAAAAATTAAACGACACGCAAACGTTTCATACAGTAACAAGAACGAAACACAAACGTTTACGAAACGTAACGCCAACGTTCAGTTATAGAAACATAAACGAAACGCAAACGTTTGGTGAAAGATAAAACGTTCGCTACGAACCAAATACGATTTTTGGTTTTTCTGATCTATTTTTTTCTGCTATAAAATACAAAGGTTTAAGTATTCAAAAAGTCAGTCTGATGTAGTGCTCACAAGACGCAGGTCAACACCTAGGCATTCTTGCGGTAGCAAGCCTATAGATATCTGGTATAACAGATAGTTGATTGTGAAGAGCAGTTTTTTTTTTCTATTTCAAAACAAAAACTACAAACTCGACAACTATTGACTCCAGACGGAGTATCAGGGCATCAGGTTAGTTGAAATGCACTAACGTACTTTGATAACATTTTTGTAAAATCGTGTAGGATGGCCGATAATGTGCAGATCGCTTATAAGTTTTAGAGAAGCCCTAGCGTGAATATAGAGCAGAAATATTTATAGCTACAGAATTGTGAAAGAAGTGATCTTAATTTTTTATAAGAACTCACTGAGCGTATTGCTTCGTTAAGAGACATTTTTATTCGTGTTGTGAATATCTGTTATGAATAACTGTCGTGATAAATTCTAATCCACATATATAAATTAAAACGTAAATGTAAAACCTAACAAATAACTTCAATAAAAGGAAAGAAGAATGGTAAAGAACAGTGCTGTCACAATGACTGTACTCGAAATCCCCCTTGTTTTCTACTTCGTCTGCAAATTGTAACGTTTTACGTTGATAGTAAAAGCCTACTGCTTCAATACCCGCTTTCTACGATAAAACGTGTACTGCCTTTCTAAGAAAAAACCTTGAGATACGCAAGTTGACCTAGATTTAAAATTCCATTCATGTCATTTTATACACTACGTTACCCAAAAACGAAAGACAGATGGACTAAAGATAGAAAGAAGGGAGGGCTGAAAGCAGGGACGCAGGCAACCCATCACGCGTGTAAGGCCACAAGCACTAGCTTTTTTCAAATCGACAGTGATAAAAAACACTACCCATACGAGAGTTAGTTTTTAAAAACCTGAAAATTCTTATTAGGAAACATGACATTATACTGGTTTACGTTTGAAAACATTACAGTACCCAGACACCACATCGTATTCGAAGTAAACAGGAGGTAGAAGAAAGTGCATATTTTGAACGCAGCCACTTAGCTCCTTTAAATTTGTATATGTGGGTTCCTTAGGACTTGCTGACAAAAAATATGTTAAACGTTACGCAAATAGTCTAGGAATTACCAAATTATAGCCAAAAGAAATAGTGAGGGATGTCAGACAACACCCAAATCAGAATCGCTCAGTGGCAGATTTTCACCCCACTATTGTACGGGAAATGGGTCTCTATGTTACCTCCTATTTGATTGGCGGAAAATAAATGTAAGGCTAAACACGATTAGTCGGACTATAAATACTACTTCGTTGTTGTTAGGGGAAACGTGAGTAGGAGTACTTTTTTGAAAAGCTGTGTAAACATGGCATGATTGGTTAGACCTGCCAATATAGTCAATTAGAGGCGTCAGGTCAACACCACATTTGCAAATAAACTTACTACAGAACCAGTGCGTTGAGCGCCAGTGCATATTTTTCTAAATAAAAGCCTGGGACATCGGCAGATCGAAATTGTGCTATATTCAGTGCCAGTCAACGTAATTCTGTATTATTTCCATGAATTGTGGTAAGCTTGAAATAATTGATATCTTTTAATGAAAATTGAATGTAAATTGATAATTTATGTCTGTATATATGTGTGGTTCAGTAGCGAACATGAGGTAAAGCCTATATAATGCTCCAGCCTGAACAGAAGGTGTCGGAAGAAAGTAAAACTACATGGAATTGCCAAACAGTACACTGACACCTATATTATTGACTAGAAAGAAATAATGATGGAATTGCAGAGGCGTAATAACCATTAGGGAGGAATATACTGGTGAAAATTGTTTCAGATGAAGATAGCAGTTGGCCTACCGCTCTGAACTCAGTGTTTGTTATGTATTGTGCTCAGTGTAGAAATAGAGTATAAATTAGTTCTGAAGTAGGAGGTACAACCTTCTTCAGGGACTGTGGTCCTAAAGTTATTGAGCAGCACCTGGTCAGAGCTTTGCTGAATCCAGAGGCGGACAGCATACTCCTTGGTCCATATAGCAAACAGTGAGGTGTCTCCAGAATACAGGGAGGCTATCGAGCAGAGGAGTCTTTTCCTGCCGCCATCACGAAAGATAAGCCTATGTGGCCAGCGGAGCTCAACATTATGTAACCCAATCTTAAACTGACATTGTATAAAAAATAAGAGGGGAAATTAATTGTTTTAATGCCAGGAACTGAGAACATCTCCAATACTAGTTCCCACAGAAACAAACACTTGAAGTCATGATGATAAATACCAACATAGCTTGAAAAAACAAAACCAGTATTACCTCATATTAATACTACACAACTGACACACATAGGATAATATTATTAAAATATGTCACTACAAAATTCATATTGATAAATTCTGTACATATAACTTGTAATTAAACTTGATTGTGATTCCTGGTTCACTTTGTATTTGAATCAGGACACCTATATATTAGTGACAGTAATTAATACATATTGATATTTGAAAATTTACCAGTGACTCATTTAAGATAGTCTCATAGAGTGTTATATGTATGTGAGTGTCAAACTGTTGTCAAGTGTGGTGGAATAAATTAAATTGTTTATCTGTCTGTTATTGTTGGGACTTACACTTCATCATTTACATACCCTAGACATTCAACGTAGTCATCACAATATTCCAGAATAATTCTGACTGAGGTATAAATATGTGGTAGCAAGTAAGGTCATCTGTAATACACTACCCTTATTAGATACAGATACCTTCACAGCTGATCTCAGTCAGTACACTAAGTCCTCTATAAATATTTATAATATCCCACTTTATCACATATATTGGGGTCTCGCTCCAGGGATATTGAACTTTCTCCTGTTATAGATATTGGGAATAATAGAAATTAAAAAGTATCCTTGGGTGAAAATAAATAACGTTGAGCTCTCAGTGCCTGTAGTGTCCTTAGATAATTATTGATAGATTGAATTGTTACATTTACATGTTAGACAATGGCCGACTTGGCAAAATTTCGATCTGCTGCTGTACAGACTGCGAAAGAGTAGGAATGGACGGGCAAATTATGATTTCTTATGTCACTGCTGAATGTGACAAATATATTGAACGGGAAGAAAGAAGATTAGAAAAAGAGGCCGAAAGAAAGTTAGAGGCTGAAAAGGAAATTAAGAAGATGCAATTTGAGGCTGAGTCTGAGGCTAAGAGGTTGCAGATTGAGGCTGAGGCTAAGAGGTTGCAGATTGAGGCTGAGGCTAAGAGGTTGCAGATTGAGGCTGAGGCTAAGAGGTTGCAGATTGAGGCTGACAAAGAGGCTAAAGCCTTGGAAGCCGAGGAAAGAAGACGGGCTGCAGAAAGGGAAGCCGAGGAAAGAAGATTGACTGCAGAGAGGTAAGCAGAAAAGGAGGAGAAGAGATTACAAAGGGAACATGAGTTACGACTAAGGGAGTTTGAGTTTCAAGGCCATGCTCCTGAAAATGGTGCCAGTCCCTTTGCCTCTGATGCCACTGCTAGTAAGGGAGCCTCAACCTCAGCTATGAATTTTCATTTAGATCATTTTGTTGAGAAAGACGATGATATTGAGAGCTATCTAAATAGATATGAACTATTAGCTACCACATATGGGTTAGAGAGAGAAAGGTGGAGCTTAAAGTTATCTCAAGGTCTTCGTGGGGCAGCTTATGAAGTTTTTGCCAAAATGAGCAGAGGTGATCAGGAAAATTATGACAAGCTAAAGCAGGCTCTTTTGTTAAGATATGAAAAGAACGCAGAATTTTATAGGAAAAAATTTAGGAATGCTAAACTACTGTCAGGTGAAACCTATCACCAGTTCTCTGCACGGTTAGAGACATACTTGGAGAAATGGACTTCTCTGGGGAAAACCCAAGATCTTAAGGAAATGGTCCTTATAGAACAATTAAGAGAGTCCATGGCTCCAGACCTGAGAAAGTTTCTCATGGAACAAGGTGCAGAGAGGCTGTGTGAGTTGTTAAATGTTGCTGAAAGGTATCAAGCAGCTCAGGCAGAGGTATCAGGTAACAAAAAGAAACAGTTGGAAAATTTTAGGGCACCACAGAACCTTAATAAATTTGATCCTAGGGATCAAAACAAAGGTAAGCACCAGTTTGATAGGCCACGGTATGACAATAAAAATAAAACCCCACAATTCGATGAAAGAAAATATGATGAAAGAAAATCTTTCAACCAAGGGAAAAGGTGGTGTAAAAATTGTCAGATGGACAATCATGACACTGACCGTTGCAGAAGGAAACCTGTGTATATGGCCACTCTTCAGGTCAGGTCGACCTCAAGACAGGAGGAGGATATTATGTTGGATACCACTCCAGAAGAGATGAGGAAGGCACAGGCTGGGGATAAGACCCTCAAGCCTTGTTTCAGGAAATTGTCAACTTGTCATACAACTCCAGGCAAGGGAGATTTTTACATGAAAAACAAGTTGATGTATAGGAAGACTGGAGCTAGATCAAAAGGTCAGGGACAGCTGGTACTTCCTAAAAGATATAGGGCAGACTTAATAAGGAGCCTACATGTGAAACAAGATGGGGACCATGAGAAGATTGGTACCATCATCCAAAAGGTGGCTCACAATTATTATTGGCCGAAGGCAAGATGGGACATTGAGAATTTTGTAGAAAGGTGTAGCATAGCACATGAGGGAACACCCACAAGTGGGAACATTGATCAGGACCTGGACACGCCAAGGGGCAAAATTAGGCCTGACAATAAAACGAAAAATAAATTTGATAAAGTGGACCAAAGGGAATGGGAAGCCCCTTTTCACGGACAAGCTTCACTTAACTGTTTTACAATGGCCACTATGCGGAGAGTGCAAAAAGATGTCTTACCCCAGGATAAGCCGAAAATCCCTCAATCGGACTTAAACAAACTGGAGGAAGAGGATGTAGAGAGGAAATCTCTCATCAAGAATTCTAAGTGGGGAGAAAGCCCCAAGAAAAGAAAAATTGGTAGCGGTCGTTTTGTGCATGATAATTCTGGGAAGAAAAATCATCACTATAGCGCTTCAAGTGGAAGAGACCATACCGGTGCATGGACAAATAGGTCCACACAATTAAAGGTCCATATGTAACGCTGTTAAGAACGTGGACTGATGAAAAGGCAGAGGAAAATATTACACCCTCATACCAATATGTGAATGAGCTGACCACTCGTTTAAAAACTGGCTGGAAACTTGCCAATGAAAATTTGAAACAAGCCAGGAAGAAACATGCTGCCTATTATAACAGGAAAGCGAAAGACAGAGATTTGGCTGTGGGAGAGAAGGTACTGCTTCTTCTCCCGGTAGTCAGAATAAGTTACAAATTGGATGGCAAGGTCCATATACAGTTCTAGAGAAGGTGTCTAGAACCAATTATAAGATAGATAAGAAGGGGAAAGAAAAAATCTATCATGTGAATCTCCTGAAGAAATATTTGGAAAGAGAACATCAGGAGGAGACACACTTGTTGACCTTGTCCATTGCCATGGAGATGAAAAAGGAACCACTTTCATCATTTGAATATCCATTACACCCCTGTGAGACAGCGGCACAGGTGAAAATCAGTACACATTTAACGAAAACTCAGAAAGAGAGAGTGCAACAGGTTCTAGATAATCATGCAGAGGTGTTAACAGACCGACCAGGACATACAAACTTATTGGAATATGATATGAAGCTGATAGACCCCACACCTGTCTGTATGAAACCCTATTCGATTCCTTTTGCTAAGGAGAAAGCTTTGAAGGAAGAGATAGACTATTTGTTGAAGGAAGGAATTATTTCACACAGTGAATCTTCGTATAGTTCCGGTGTTGTACTCCTAAGGAAGCCCTCTGGAGAACATAGACTCTGTATAGATTACAGGAGACTGAATGCTATTACAGAAGGACAGGTGGATCCATTGCCGGATACAAATCAGTTGTTTGCCAGGCTAAATAAAGCTAAATATTTCTCAAAAGTGGATCTGAGTAAAGGATACTATCAGATCCCAGTAAAGCCTGAGGTTAGACCATACCTAGCTTTTAGTACCTCAGAAGGGAGCCGCGCTAAGCGTAGTGGTTACCACACCGCTCTGGCGACCGGGTGATCCAGGATCAAACCCGGGTGACGGCATTTGAGGATTTTTCGTCGACCGGGATTTGGACTGGATTAACTCGAGACCTGGCGAGGACATTTGAAGGAGTGTCGTCGACCAGGGATTGGCGGCTCCTGAGCCGACCCAGCTGTAATGGGTACCTCCGAAATCGGAGAGTATTTGCTTGAATGGCGAGGGACACTTGTCTCTGTACAAGAAAAAAGGGATACTCACGTAAAATCAGTGTCAGGTTAGACATTAAAAAAAAAAATAATAACCTGAGATTTCGCCTCGAGTATTAGCGGGCGTACGAAAAAAAAAAAAAAAAAAAAAAAAAAAGTACCTCAGAAGGACACTATGAGTTTAACAGATTGCCATTTGGATTGAAGAATGCGCCTAGTGTCTTCTCTAGAATGATGAGAAAATTATTGGACCCTCTGAATAATCCATGTATCACAAATTTCATGGATGATATCCTTATAGCAACAGAAACATTTGAGGAACACATTAACTCTCTGAACATGCTGTTTAATCGACTCAGGGAAGCGAATTTAACAGCCCGACCAACCAAGTGTTGCGTTGGATGTAAAGAATTGGAATTCTTGGGACACACAGTTTATCAGGGAAACATGACCCCTGACCCAAAGAATTTAGAGAAACTAAAGAAAGCCCCGAGACCACAAAC
Organism: Oreohelix idahoensis; assembly: GCA_024509875.1. Taxonomy (NCBI): domain Eukaryota; kingdom Metazoa; phylum Mollusca; class Gastropoda; order Stylommatophora; family Oreohelicidae; genus Oreohelix; species Oreohelix idahoensis. The sequence goes on from JAMPIV010005507.1 coordinate 49,423, forward strand.
CAAGAAAGACGTGAGATCCTTTGTCTCATTATGTGGTTTCTACCAAAAGTATATCAAAAACTTTAATTCCATATGTGCACCGTTAACTGATTTGACACGAAAGGGAAATCCAGATCGAATTACATGGACACCACAATGTGAAATGGCTTACCAGGAATTGAAGGAAAAGCTCACAAGCAAACCTATTTTGAAATTACCTGACTTAAGTCAAGAATTCATAGTAAGGACGGATGCCAGTAATATTGGGTTAGGTGCAACTCTGCTACAGAGATCAGATGCATTGGATGGGGAATTAAGCCCAGTGGCATATGCTAGCAGAAAGTTGAATAAAGCTGAAACCAACTACTCAACTAGCGAAAAAGAATGTCTTGCAGTAATATGGGCGATAAAGAAATTCAATATTTATCTGTATGGGAAGGCATTTAAGTTGCAAACGGATCACAAACCTTTGTCGTTTCTAGCACAGGCTAGGCATGAGAACTCGAGATTACTCCGTTGGTCCTTATTGATGCAGCCATTTGAGTTTAGCATAGAGTATATAAGTGGAAAAACAAATCTGGGAGCGGATTTTTTAAGCCGCCATCCGTGTGATGAGAATCACCCTAAACTCCAGGAAAAATAATAAATTTCTCTATGTGTATATAGAATTATAGACTGACATATAACGTCTGTTTTAAGTGGGGAGGATTTGTCGTGAGAAATTCTAATCCACATATATAAATTAAAACGTAAATGTAAAGCCTAACAAATAACTTCAATAAAAGGAAAGAAGAATGGTAAAGAACAGTGCTGTCACAATGACTGTACTAGAAATCCCCCTTGTTTTCTACTTCGTCTGCAAATTGTAACGTTTCACGTTGATAGTAAAAGCCTACTGCTTCAATACCCGCCTTCTACGATAAAACGTGTACTGCCTTTCTAAGAAAAACCTTGAGATACGCAAGTTGACCTAGATTTAAAATTCCATTCATGTCATTTTATACACTACGTTACCCAAAAACGAAAGACAGATGGACTAAAGATAGAAAGAAGGGAGGGCTGAAAGCAGGGACGCAGGCAACACTAAACACGCGTCTCGCTATTCAATTACTACCATCACGCGTGTAAGGCCACAAGCACTAGCTTTTTTCAAATCGACAGTGATAAAAAACACTACCCATACGAGAGTTAGTTTTTAAAAACCTGAAAATTCTTATTAGGAAACATGACATTATACTGGTTTACGTTTGAAAACATTACAGTACCCAGACACCACATCGTATTCGAAGTAAACAGGAGGTAGAAGAAAGTGCATATTTTGAACGCAGCCACTTAGCTCCTTTAAATTTGTATATTTGGGTTCCTTAGGACTTGCTGACAAAAAATATGTTAAACGTTACGCAAATAGTCTAGGAATTACCAAATTATAGCCAAAAGAAATAGTGAGGGATGTCAGACAACACCCAAATCAGAATCGCTCCGTGGCAGATTTTCACCCCACCATTGTACGGGAAATGGGTCTCTATGTTACCTCCTATTTGATTGGCGGAAAATAAATGTAAGGCTAAACACGATTAGTCGGACTATAAATACTACTTCGTTGTTGTTAGGGGAAACGTGAGTAGGAGTACTTTTTTGAAAAGCTGTGTAAACATGGCATGATTGGTTAGACCTGCCAATATAGTCAATTAGAGGCGTCAGGTCAACACCACATTTGCAAATAAACTTACTACAGAACCAGTGCGTTGAGCGCCAGTGCATATTTTTCTAAATAAAAGCCTTGGACATCGGCAGATCGAAATTGTGCTATATTCAGTGCCAGTCAACGTAATTCTGTATTATTTCCATGAATTGTGGTAAGCTTGAAATATTTGATATCTTTTAATGAAAATTGAATGTAAATTGATAATTTATGTCTGTATATATGTGTGGTTCAGTAGCGAACATGAGGTAAAGCCTATATAATTGTCGTAGATTTTAGATAGGAGTATTAAGACTTGGGTTAGGTCCCTTCTGAATAGGTTGGAATGAGTGATAGATACAGTGAGAGCTGGTGAAAAACAATAGAATTTCCCACACGTGAGATGATAGAATGTGATATAGAGGCTGTCTTTGAGAATCGAGATAATCTTCTCTCTCTCACCTATCTTCTACGACCGCTTTTAAAGGCGTCAGACAGTCTAAACACAGATATATATATGTTAATATATCTCTATCTACTCACGGGCACGCACATACACGTGACGACAGTTAAACCACAGAGACGTGGGAATCTATAACAATGAATTTATATGTATTATTGAACGAGCTGACCAACGCACTGATTTAGTTCAAGAGAGATTTTTTTATTATTATCATCTACAAAAAATCTTCTCACAACACCAAAAATTACATCAAGGAAAAACATATACAAATAGTCATAAAATTTAAGAAAATGCTACAAGGATGATAGCCCCGTTATGATCTTAGCTCTAGGCTTAGCCCACAGCCCCGTTAAGAGAACAGATGATGGCCCAAAGAGTTATAGATACGTAGGGTTTAGGCTAAGAGTTTTTCTTCTTTTCTCGTAAATGTATGCACAGAGTTGAATAATCTGATTTAGCCTAAGAAGTAAAGAAACTCTAGCAAATAGTAACAAATTCTGCAGATTAAAACAAGTTAAGACAGCAAAAGGGTGACAATAATACACCGGTAAAATAACACTCAGACCTGTGTACTCTCATTCATCCAGCCATGGCCTTTCTCACACATATATACTCACAACTTTGCTCGCTGCCTCTGGGAACATAATAATTCTAGGACCTTCACACAGACCCGAAAATGCAGTCATCGACCAAGAAATCCCCAGTTCCAAAAGACGTACTGAACTTTCTGTCTCCGGGAACGATTCCTTGGGTGTTCTAATTTTTTTCGAATGTCTGATTAAGTCACATAAAATTTGTCCAGGCGCGAAAGTTAGCAGAGCACAATGTCATTAGCTTTGGATTCTAGGATTTAAGAAATGTCAGATCGGTGTCTTCTTTCAGGCAGGTACTATATTTGGTCACCACAATACTAGTCACAATCTCTGTCGAAATGTTAATCTTGTAATATTCTCGCCTCCAGGCAGCATGTACATTTAAATTTGTGGAGCGATATGAACTGGCTCAAAAACCCAATATATATTTCTAGTCTTTAGAAACCGTTAGTGGGATTGCTATTACTGTCTCTCTCTGATGGCTTATGCACTGTCAGACCCGTGTTACTTGAAACAAACAAAAAACCCACGTGGTTAAAGATAGGAAATGTCTATGCTTCTCACAAATATGTCTCTCAGGCTACTAAACGCTGGCAAGTTGGGTACCACCGTTTCACTATATAAAAGAAAGAACACATATCAAATAATTTACATATATGTACTCAATATAACTTACATTTTAATAGCAAGCCTACAGCTTGACTTATATTTAAAACTTCCCGTAAAATAAGTTATATTAAATAAATCAAACATCATGAATTAGAAAATACATAAGTATTTCGTCAACACTCAATGATGTATCTAGCGTTATAAGTTTAGTTTTTAAAATATATTCTCTCGTCTGATTATTTAGAAGTTAAATTAAATTTCTTTATTAGCCGACTGAATTTAAGCAAGAAATATAATTTCTGTTTTCCACTGAAACGCGTCACTAGAAATTAATACAGACTTATAAATTATTCGCTCTGCACCAGATCTACCTAGAGAAATAAATAGCGATTTAGCACTTATAAACACTTCCCAAAATACTAGATATACTAGATAATAATATATGATACCTCAAACACAGAATTCCTAAGAACTAAACCACTTCGATCAAACTAAAGGCCATCTCTTTTAACAGAGATTTTTAGAAATCGAACGAGGCTTGTTCTAGTCTTGACTGCGAAGTTACTGAGTGATAATGAAATCTAGCTCATTCTAGCATATATGAAAACCCAGACAAAGAGATGAACGTTTATTTAGCAAAAACGAAATAATTTCCCCTTTCTCATAACAACTACGTAACTAGAAGAGGCTGTGATAAACTGCTACTTTGTGCATGTCAGTTTGTTGCGAAATCTCAGACAACCTGTCTCCAATGCAGGGGCAGTTTTCACACTACAGCTGACCATTGCCCACAGTGCGCGCCGTGTCAGAGTGGGATTTTTCAGACAAATGTCTGAATACTGACCGGTGCAGATGTAAAGTATCACACCTCACCGGGGCTGATGCCGCGAAGAAGCTCGCGCGCTCGGTGAGAATGTAGACGATTGTCTACGTCCTATGTTCAGCGAACCGACTTATCACGCCTTCTGACGCCCTGCAGCCCTGACATCTACGTAATATCGTCCTAGCGCGATTCTCAGTTTTGAGAAAGAAACAGGTAAAGTTTAAAAATATTGAAGAAAATATTTTTCGCAACCGAGTGATGCGAAAAATACAGGAAAAACAAGTATGGAAAGAATATAAATGAAAGGATTAGGGTGAGAGAATAGGAAGAAGATGTAGGTAATTTAATGACATAAAGACCTACGTGACAATAATGCTCCAGCCTGAACAGAAGGTGTCGGAGGAAAGTAAAACTACATGGAATTGCCAAACAGTACACTGACACCTATATTATTGACTAGAAAGAAATAATGCTGGAATTGCAGAGGCGTAATAACCATTAGGGAGGAATATACTGGTGAAAATTGTTTCAGATGAAGATAGCAGTTGGCCTACCGCTCTGAACTCAGTGTTTGTTATGTATTGTGCTCAGTGTAGAAATAGAGTATAAATTAGTTCTGAAGTAGGAGGTACAACCTTCTTGTTTCAGGGACTGTGGTCCTAAAGTTATTGAGCAGCACCTGGTCAGAGCTTTGCTGAATCCAGAGGCGGACAGCATACTCCTTGGTCCATATAGCAAACAGTGAGGTGTCTCCAGAATACAGGGAGGCTATCGAGCAGAGGAGTCTTTTCCTGCCGCCATCACGAAAGATAAGCCTATGTGGCCAGCGGAGCTCAACATTATGTAACCCAATCTTAAACTGACATTGTATAAAAAATAAGAGGGGAAATTAATTGTTTTAATGCCAGGAACTGAGAACATCTCCAATACTAGTTCCCACAGAAACAAACACTTGAAGTCATGATGATAAATACCAACATAGCTTGAAAAAACAAAACCAGTATTACCTCATATTAATACTACACAACTGACACACATAGGATAATATTATTAAAATATGTCACTACAAAATTCATATTGATAAATTCTGTACATATAACTTGTAATTAAACTTGATTGTGATTCCTGGTTCACTTTGTATTTGAATCAGGACACCTATATATTAGTGACAGTAATTAATACATATTGATATTTGAAAATTTACCAGTGACTCATTTAAGATAGTCTCATCGCCTAGAGAATCTGAAGTTCCAGTAGATGGTCATGCCATCATACAAGAAGCATTAAATAATGCTGAAGAAGCTGGAATTATAGAAGCACAGCCAAACCATGAAGAAATGTTAGATGAGATTGACTTTGAATTTAACGCTAATTACGAAGGTGAAATTTATCGAGACGAGTACATTGTAGTTCATTTTGATCATAGTGAAGAAAGAGAAGAACAACCAGTTGTGGTCCCACAAGTGTTAAGAGCTATTATCTTTGAGCGTATCAATGACACTGATGAAGAGTTCGAACATTTATTAGACATTTTAGGTTTTCAAGAGAGAAATTAAACTAGTAGAGTGTATCTCTCGTAGTTCTACATATATTGATCCTTATTGAACTGTTGTGAACTATTTTATTGACGTTTGAATTCTCAAAGTTGAACAGTCATTAAATGTTAACACAATCTGAAGACCTCGTTCCTAGATTCTGTGAAGTTCATGAGTTGAGAGTTCTGAATTGATATAGTGTTATCTAAGAGCGTATAAGGAGCCGCGGTAGCATAGTGGTTAGTGCACTGGCTTCCTAGCGCATTGGTCTATGGTTCGATCCCCAGATGAGGTGGGATATTTTTAGGCCACAAACGGCTCCTGGGTCGACCCAGCCCCAATTGGGTACCAGTGCAACTCTGGGAAGGTTAAGGCGGCCGGCGTGATGCCGACCACATCACCCCTAGTGTGCCGACGGTCAAGATAATATGGGCCTAACACCATATTCCCAATATGCCTCAATGGGCGTGTAACGGGTTCCTTTACCTTTACCTAAGAGCGTATAACCAAGAAGAAAGTTGAAGATTGAAACTGAAGTAACAACTCACGTTATATCCAGCACAGATTGTACTAATCTTGTGGGCCAAGTAATTCTTGACAGTAAACCTGGGTTGAACACAAACAAGGAACCTTCCATCTCTGGCGATTAGCTAGCGTTACCTTGAACCAAAGAGTAATGAGGATGTCCTGAAAGAGGCCAATGCACAAAAGAAACTTATTTCACAAGTTAGAAAGAAGCAATCCACTTTTTTGGGGGCATGTTATGAGAAGAGGAAAGCTGGAATATATCGTAACAACAGGTAAGATTGAAGGAAAAAGAGATAGGGGAAGACAAAGAGAGCAAATACTGGACAGTTTGACATCGTGGCATGGAAAGAAGTCAACAACAGAATTGATCAATTGTACTGGAGACAGGAAGTTGTGGAGAGACATGATCTCCTACGCCACCAGGCATGGTACTTGAAGAAGAAGAAGATGCACAATGAACGTAAATGAAACATTTTAAAAACAGGTCAATAGATTAAAATACCTGGGCATGATAATAACATTGCGCAGATGATGCATCTGATTAGTGAAACATATAATTTTTTATTTTTTTATTTGATGATGAGAAATATCTCGTACAACCTCTGATGGGTTATAATTAGTATATATTATGTTTTCAATGACTTTCATTTCTTATTAGTCATATTTATTATAAGAGACGAAAGCAGCATTCTATAAAATGAAATGTATGTTATGCAACAACTCTTTGTCAGTGGAAGTACGAAAGAGAGTTCTTCAGTCGTGACACATGAAAGTGGGTCATTGACAATTAGTAAACAAGTAAGCTCACGTTAGAACCAAGCGATACTGCCCTTCCTTTCATCTTGTGACGTCGTCAGTTTCCTGGGATTTTGGCTTTTGCCACGACAATCAACAAAGCGCAGGGACAATCGTTTGATGATGTAGATGTATAACCTACCACAACCAGTCTTTGCTCATGGCCAACTTTATGTAGAGCTCACGAGAGGAAGGAACCCAACCAATCTTAAAGTATATATCCGGAACACAGTCTACCAAGCAAGATTTTAAAAGATACATGAACATTTACGAGAAATGTTGTCATAAAAGAACTATTAGTTAATTAGTCAATTTCCGGTCCATTAGATCTATATCACTTCACTCCATGTCATTAAGGAAGGTTGCCCCATGGCTTCATATTTAATGCATCCATATAATTTTTCCTACAAAGATCTGATGACGGTGACCTGTAATAAAATGACCAAGGTAGAAATAGTGCCGTCTTCAGGACATGTAATAGAAAGAGTACACTATAATTAAAAACCCGTCAATTTTGACAGGTTTCTTACTAGTTTTACATATACTATATAATAACTCTAAGAACGTCCGTCCCGTACAACACAAGCTTATTGTTGCAGTCTAGAAATTATATAACAGTCATGCGCTTCTGGCTTCTGCACTAAACCGCACGATGCTTAATATAGCGCGCATCTTTTTTCGCACCAAATTTGCAAGGATATTGTAAACAATAAATAAAAAACATAATAAAGTGTCAAAAAAAATACACAAATTTTATTTTTAGTATTTCTTTTGCCGTTTGATTCATTCCCTTTGACAAAAGATAAATTAAATCCCTTAAAAAAAAAAAAAATCTCACATAATTTTTTTTATTCGCTTTCGAGAGAGAAGAGAATAAATTATATCCTTTGAAAAAAACCCACTATAATTTATTTTTTTCTAAACTTTACAAAAATTGATAACATAACTTAATTCAGAATCAACAAAATGAGTTCTCCATTCTTCTAAATGTGCTGCAGATGCTGAAAGTTTAAAACATCAGCTCTAGTTCTATCCCCTTCATTATTTCTACAGCTAAGGGGGTGCAACTATGGTTGAAAGTTAGACAATAATTGTATTGTTTCCCCTTATATGTACTCTCCCGAAAATAGAAAAGTGTGACGATGTGCATTAAATCAACAGACAATCAAGATACTCTTCTGTCTAGTTTCATTCAGGAAACGGATGTAACTCATCATTGTTTTTAAAAATAACCTTTTTTTTTAAATGTAAGTTTCTGATTGTTTCTTCAAGACAAAATTTTAATTAAAAGTATTGCAGACTTATTATTATAGATCAAAATGATAAGATGGCTAAAAGGAAGAGACGATCGCGTCATTCACAGTGAGCAAACAGTTTGATTATGGAAAGAAGCCAACAACTTGAACTGGAGACAGGAAGGTGCGGAGATGCAGATTAAATCAACAGACAACCAAGATACTCTTCTGTCCAGTTTCATTCGGGAAACGGATTTAACTCATCATTTTTCTTAAAAATATAAGTTTTTTGATTGTTTTTTCAAGACAAAATTTTAATTTAAAGTATTGCAGACTTATTATTATGGAACAAAATAATAAGATGGCTAAAAGGAAGAGACGATCGCGTCATTCACAGCGAGCAAGCGAGACTATAGAAGAAGCAGCAATGTAATACGTGTAACAGAAACAACACACTATAATTAAAAACCTGCCAGTTTTGGCGGGTTGTTGCTAATATAATCATAAAGATATAGAGAAAATGAACGACGTACACCAGACCTGTGATGAGAAGAGGAGCCATTTGAAAACCTCGTAACTGCAAGAAAAGTAAAAGAAGACAGAAGAAGATAGATAAAATATAAGAACCATCATCACTATTACTTTTCAGCTTCCTTAGGAGCATAGGTCTTCAACAAAATTATTCTAATTACTCTTGTCCCGTACCACCAGCTAAACGTCTTTCTATGTTATTCTCATCTCTTTCGATTATGTCTCCATTTTTTCTTCTACATGCATTTGTTGGTCTCTTCTACCTCTCGTTTAAGATACAAGGTCTGTCTTGTAATATTATCAATAGGTTTTCTCAAATTTGTGCCCATAGCCGGCTTTTGGGCGGTGCTAGTGGCGTGGCTGCACCAGGCGCCGTCTTGGGGGGGGTGGGGAGGGGGGGGGAAGGGGGCGCACCGAAATTAAAAAAAAAATGTTCACACGACCCAAATAAGAGAATAACACAGTAGGCATTCGGCGGGGAGAAGGGAGGTGCCAAAACGTGACTCCGCACTACCTTCTGAAATCCCTAGGGCCGACACTGATTGTCCTATCCAAAGTCAACGTCGTTTCCTGACATCTTGTTCCTAGTGTAATTGGCTGGCGGTTTCAACCAGTCCCATACTGATGATCTGGCCAGATAATTAAAAAAAAAATGATAGAGGTCATTAAACAAATACACTCGAGAATAGTGAATAACTAGTATCGCTCAGGCCTGGCGGCATGGCACTTGATCATTATTCATTTTTTTTCCCCAGCAATAATCGTCTTCGTGTCCAAAAGGATGTTTTGCGAATTGATTAATTTGTTGTATATATAGTTTCCTCTTCCATATTTCGTTGCCCTTTCCGGCAGTTCTATTTTCAGCTCAAGGCCTGTCCTCAACTCTTGACCCCCAATGCCCTTTTCCAGCCCTTTTGTGGCCAGGGTCAAATAATGACGCAGCTATCAGACTTCGTGTTGCTACTTGAAAACAAAGTTTCACCCTGAAGCCCACCTTGTTTTAAATCCGTAACAGGTCATTGTACTTCAGCACTTTCAAGGTATGAAATCTACGTGGACACCACAAAATCTCGGGTTATATTAAAAGTAGTCTCATATCAGATTCTGCCGTAGCGGAGTGAAGTGTTAACGACTTCACTATAATAGGTCCACCATCGAGAGGTGGGAGATGACGTTCCCTTTCTCCCTGCCTTTGCCTTCCCCAACTCACGATCAGTCAGATACCCATTTACAGCTGGATAGACTGGAGCGTGGCACTACATGGATTCGATACCGTAACCTTTGCCGCGAGAGACAGATTGCTGTAACCACTCGGCCGATTAGAAGCCAAGTCATATTAGACAAAAAAATATTTATGTGTAATGATAGCTAAATCCGTTGCTCAAAATGCTTCTACCAATCTTTCTTAAAAGATGATTAAACAAGTAAACGAAAAACAACAACACACACACACACACTTTTGTCATTGTTACCAAACGTAATGAAACAGAAAATGAATCTTAAATACATTCTATTGGATAGAATAAAAATGGATGTCCGGTTATCAATAATCAGTTTCTCGTCACATCGTTCACAAATTTATATTTTATTGGAAAAGATACAACGAAGTACTAATAACTTGCCATCCACTTTGATTTTGTGTAACAGAATGTATGGGACATTATGTTACGTGTATTATGTATGTGTGTGTATGTGTATGTGTGTGCCTTTGGTAACATTAATAAAAGTGGATCTGTAAAAGCTTGTATTTGTTTCATGGCTGTGGAGTCCGAGTCGTGCAGTTGGTCGTTTTTTGTTCTTTTTTGTGGAATCGGTAAAAAATGTTATAATTAAGGTCATGTTTGGTCATCATCAGCTCCAAAATAAAATAAAAACCATGGCGATATCACGAGATGAAAGAATGCATCAGATTAAGCTGGGAGAACAGGTCCTGTAGCAGGTCAGCCATTTTATATATCTCGGAGCTGTCATAAACTGGAAGGGAGGCATCAAAGAAGAGTTGGCTACCCGAAGAGCAGCCGCAGGGAGACTTTTTCAGGCCATAAATCGAGGATTCCTCAGCAAAAGAGAAGTTGTCAAGAAGACGAAGATGGCTGTATACCGCTCCACCTATCTCAGTCTTGATGTATGGACGCGAGTCTTGGGCAATGATTACAACCCACAAAAGCCAGATCCAATCCTCAGAAAATCAGGTATTCGAGGAAGGTGATTGAAGTAACAAGAAGAGACATGACGATATGCCAAGGCCTAAAACCCATCCCCTGTAGACCCAAGGAGAAACAGTTCCAACTAAGATGGTTAAGCCAAGTCTGCAGAATGTGAAAAGATCGGCTACCACGACAAGCATGGGAAACTAAGAGCCAGGGATCCAGACCTCCAGGATGACCCAGAGTCCGCTGGGAGGACAACATGAGACAATCTCTGAAGGACCGATTACTAGAACGGAACCAGGCCAGGAGGAGACCGCCGATAGGATAGTAAGGTGCTCTATCTTCCAAACCTCTACACCTCACGGTAGAAGAGGAACGAGTAAGTAAGTAAGTGATGACTTTTCGCCACTCTTTTATCAAATATTTGGATACCTATAGTTATCATGATGTGATCTAATTCACTTCTCCACTCATTCACCAGCAGGGTGTTACTGTTGTTTTGGGTCATCCCTTCTATTACAGGCCACACAGGCCATCACTTCTGTTGGTGTATGTGTGAGGGTTGTATGAAAGAGAAAGTGCTACAATGTCGGGCTTACTGTTAGTGGCCGACAGGTGTGTAAATATAATGGGCGAATGTCGTGAGTTCTTTAGGTTTGTAAACGTCTGATGTAAACCCACACAACAGTAACGTTAGGTCAGGAAACAGACCAACGGGTAAGACGAATTAGTTCTCAACTTATACACAGTTTATTTACGACAGTAACGTTGACATCATGGACAGCAGATCACAGCAAATCACAAGGTATGATAGTAGGTATAATCCATAGATAAATTGAGTGCAACACCAGCATCTCATCATAAATCGACATAGCATACAATCCGTCAGAAAGTTGAGTGCATCACTAGCAACTCATCATAAATGGTAATAATATATAATCCGTCAGAAAAATGAGTGCATCACCAGCAATTCATCATAAATGGTAATAATATATAATCCGTCAGAAAGTTGAGTGCATCACCAGCAACTCATCATAAATTGTGAAAGTACATATAATCCATCAGAAATTGGTTGCATTAACAGCAATTCATTATAAATGGTAATAGCCGGTATAATCCATGGCATTAATAATATATTGAATCTCTTCCCTTCAAAAAACACTCTGGACACACTAGCGAGACTATCAAAACCGTCTCGAAGCTCTGCCAGATACCTAATGACCGAGATTATTGTTTCTCAATACAACTCAGTACATCTTCACTCAAGCGCAAACTAACAGCTTCAGATGTGAGCTCAGCTCACCCGTATCTCTCCTCCAACTACGCAGAACATTTGAACACTTTATGTTTAAAAAAAACTAACACATACTCAGTTGAACTATGTTCAAGCACCCAAATAAAAAATCATCTCATAACTTTAAACGTGCTTACTAGCGTGTCTATAAAAAATCAGACCCGTACATAAAAATCCCAAACACTTAACTCCCACTAAAAAAACATGACTTAACAGATTACACCGACCCCCGGGGAAAAAATGATATCATCATTTTTTTTTGAAAATTACATCGAACAAAAATGTTAGGTCGATCAAATTCTATTATATACAACAGAGAATTATACTATATGTTAAGTCATATCAATAAACCAACAATAGAGGGATGGAAGTAGGTGTAGAGTATCTTCTTCCTACTACTTCTTCTCCTCCTCCTCCTCCTTCTTCATCTTTCCGTCCTACTTTTTCTTCTTCTTCCTCCCACGTCTTCTTCTCCTTCTCTTCCTTCTTCTCCCCCTACTTCTTCTTCTTCCTCCCACGTCTTCTTCTCCCCTCCTCATCCTTCTTCTCCCCCTACTTCTTCTTCTTCCTCCCACGTCTTCTTTTCCTCCTCCTCCTCCTTCTTCTTCTTCTTCCTCCTACTTCTTCTTCTTATATCTTATTCTTCTTCTCTTTCTCTTTTCCTCCGCCTCCGTCTCTTCCTCGTCTCCTCCACCTCCTTCTTCTTCTTCTTCTCCTCCTCCACCACCTTCTCCTCCTTCTTTTCCTCTTCTCCTTCTTCTCCTCCTCCCCCACCTTCTCCTCCTTCTTCTTTTCCTCTTCTCCTTATTCTCCTCCTCCCCACCTTCTCATCCTTCTTCTTTTCCTTTTCTCCTTCTTATCTGTAGCGTAGTCCTGAACCAATATCTAAGGGCAATTAACGAGAGCCTACATTGCCTACCTATATCAAAATATGTCAACAAATGTTTTCTACCAATCGCTGCACGAGCTGTAAACCGGTCTCAGTAACCGTAGGCGGCAGGATTGCTAGATGGAATCTGTGCAAACGTGAATGTGTACTTGTGACTTCAGGCCAAAAGATAAGTTATGTCCCTCAGAACAGAGAGCACAGTAAAATACCAGGAATCTTAAACTTTCATTAGATACATGGATTTAGTTGTAGAAGCATGGACACAGGAGTTTTGAGTGATTACATGCAGTATAACTTAGAGCGAAGACTGTTTTCCCCGGTTTCAACTGTGATTGCAAACGCTACAAGGGAGGCAGAAAAAGGTTAGCGTGTTTAAATGGTAGCGCCCAAATGGCCGGTTTAAACAAGACATGGATGGAAAGAATCGGTTGGGAAACACTGGAAGAATAAATTATCGAAGTTTTGTATGATCGACAGATCGGGCAGAAAGGGTGGTTTTACAGAAATTTTTGTAAACATAAACTGACCCAGCCAGCCAATAGAATCGCTTGTCTTCCTTTTGCCCGCTACCTGTAATAAAAAGGGGAAACAAAACTGGAATATTTCTCTTGAACCGCCAGAACCCAGCTCCTTCGCCAATTGCCAGTGAAGCAGACTGCATGGGTTTAATTAAAAGCCTGTTGAATCTGAGATTGTGGGTAAGAGAATTAAGTCATAATATGTATAATATTAATTACTAGTGGTTAATGGAAGTGATATTGTGTGTAAATCTCATTGTGTGATTCGTAGAAGGAAAGCTACTTTGTGCTGTACAAATTATGCTCGACTTTAAAACTAAGGCCTATGCAGTTTTGGTACACTTAACACTCGCCGTAAGGCCTATGCAGTTAATGATGTCAATCTTGGACATATTAGGAAAGTATGTGTTGTAATGTTGTTATATTATTGCATAAACCATTTGTCACTGACTGAGTCTACCTTTCCTGTGTTATCATCACTTATTCTGAACTGCCTCACTAATCTACAATCTGGGTAGGAGGATTTTAGAACCCGATGCTATGTAAGACCTACTACATTTCAGGTCAGAGGTATCCTGTCACGCATCTTGTAGCAGAGAAGAACATTGGTGTTGTACCTAGCGGTGTATGATTTGAACAAGCACCCTGTACCTACATCAGTTGGAAGAGTGGGGACCCTCAGTGTTGGGCTTCTCCATCTTATATTCTGGCTTCAAGGAAAAGGCGGAAGCGAAGAAGTTAAGTTCTATTAGACAAGACTGACTCGCAGAGCATTGGCGTACCACACCCAGTTATAGTAGTAGTGATGAAAACAGTGATGATTAAATTAGTCTGGAAGCAACATAGACTTTAGTCAGTGTGACATTCTCAAAAGCTACATAACATAGAAATAGTTTGAACTCAAGTGATCTCAATAACATTGTAGTCAGTGTGACATTTTCAAAAGCTACATAACAAAGACTTTATTTTTAGTGATTGACTTTTATTTGGTGTAGATACATGCAACATCATCAGTGTGTTTTTTATTTTTAGGGTTTGCGTTTACACAAACAAAACTAAACAGATGACTGTACATAAATAAAATTAAGAAAATTGTAGTGCACTGTTTTATTACTTTATGTCAGCTTTGAATTACTTTGAATTTAATTAAATCCCCTAGATACAATAACAGCCCATAGGTATAATTCTGAGAGGGGGCACCATAGAATTCTGGTACTGAATATTACTATCTCGGCCAGAAATTCTTTACAGCCTGACTTTATACCTATGAACTCTATACACCATTGCTCTTTTCTGAGAATGGGGTATTTCTTTTAAGACCAGACTCTTCTCTGGCAACTATCCTAGTATCACCTGATACACCTTGTTGTCTTATACTTCATAAATTAAGGAACCTCTCGCGACACTGGGACGCTCGTCTGGGATTGTTCCTGTATATTCTGAGCCTGCTGTTACCTTTTAGTGCTGTCAAGTGGGAAATTTTTGATAGTAAAATTTTGGTAGGGCAGGATTAGAAATAGATTTGAGTACCATTGAGTACAAATTAAGGTGTGGTACATGTGACGCGAAATCAGTCATTAATTAATTAATTAAGAAATTAATTTGATTAAGTGACTAATTATATTGGCAAAAAATTTTTTTTTACTTTGTATTGGTTGCAACTAAATTACAACATTGCCATGGCAGATTTAGTAAAGTTCAGGTCAGCAACACTGCAAGTGGGGAAAGAGCTTGGGATGACTGGTGATCTTCTGATCCAGTATGTTACGACTGAATGCGATAAATTCACAGAAAGGGAAGATAAGCAGTTAGCACGGCAAGCGGAAGCTAAGAAAGAGAATAAGAAACTGCAATTGGAGGCTGAGGAAAGAAGGGTTCAAGCAGAGAGAGAGGCTGAGGAAAGAAGGATTCAAGCAGAGAGAGAGGCTGATGAAAGAAGGATTCAAGCAGAGAGAGAGGCTGAGGAAAGAAGGATTCAAGCAGAGAGAGACCATGAGCTAAGATTAAAAGAGCTTGAACTTCAGGCAACTACCAACCACAATGGTAGTAGTTCACCTCATTTGGACAACAGCTCCAGCCAGAGCACCTCAAATGGAGCCATGAATTTTCATCTGGATCCATTTGTGGACAAAGTTGACGCAATCGAGGCTTATCTAGACAGATATGAGAGATTAGCGACTACTTATGGTCTAGAAAAGGAAAAGTGGAGTCTGAAGTTATCGCAAGGTTTGCGGGGAATTGCGTACGATGTCTTTTTGAAATTGCCAAAAAAGGATCAGGAAGATTACGAAGCCCTGAAGCAGGCATTGCTTGTTCGATATGAACAAAATGCTGAAGCATATAGACGGCGCTTCAGAATGGCGAAGATTCAACCAGGAGAGACATATCAGCAGTTCTCAGAAAGATTAGAAACTTACTTACTGAGGTGGTGTAAGTTAGGAAACTTCACCCTAGATTTCGAGGGGCTAAAGGAAATGATATTGAGTGAACAACTATTGGATTCATAACCCCAGAAACTAAGAAGTTCCTAATTGAGAACAAAAGAGACAGGTTGGCTGACATAATCACATATGCAGAAAGCCACCACATGGCTCAATCCCTGACTCAAGGGAGTAAAAGGAAACAGGAGGGAGTTAAGCAACCCCAAACTCATAATAAGTTTGATCAAAAGGACAATGCAACACAATACAGGCCAAGATATGATAATAAGGATAGGAACCCACAATTTCAGGATAGGAAACCTTACAAAAAGGAAGAAAAGTGGTGCAAAATTTGTAAAATGAACAACCACTATACAACGGAATGTGGTAGGAAAGTCCCTCCATATCACGCTGCATGCATGATAACAGTGGGAAAGGGAAGGAAGGAACCGACATCGAGTCCGGTAGATCTCCATCATCCCTCCATCTGTGAAGAAGTAATATGTAACGGCACTAAGGTAAAGTGTCTGTATGATTCCGGATTGGAATGTGACTCAGTTGTGAGTGCGTCTCTAGTGCACACTGAGCAGTATACCACAGACAAAGTGGAGATACAAGGGGCATTAAAGGATACAGCCACCATAACACTTCCCATAGCCAGAATCAATGTGAAAACTCGCTATGTGGAAGGAGTGATCAATGCAGCAGTGTGTGATAATCCTAATTACCCGCTGGTGTTAGGAGGGAGATATGTTTTCCTAGGGAACCCACAAAACCTGTGATAATGGCAACACTCCAGGTCAGGTCAACCCCTGGGAAGGAGGAGGGAACACCACTCAATATTCATCCGAGAGAGATGAGAAAGGCCCAAGCTAAAGATAGCACATTAAAACCTTGCTTTGGCAAGTTGCCAAAAAGCCATAACCCCCCCAAAGAATGGACAGTTTTATTTGAATGATGGATTGCTTTACAGGAAAGCTGGGACAGGACCCAATGGGCATAGCCAGTTAGTACTGCCATCTATTTACAGGGACAAGGCTATGGAATTAGCACATGTTGATTCAGACGGTGGACATAAGAAGATTGGTACCACCTGTCAAATGACATCAGTGCATCACTATTGGCCAGGCATTGCTGAAGACATAGTTCGGTATGTGACTGCCTGTGCACAATGTAGCAAGGAAAACCCCACATGTTGGGAAAATCAACAGGACCTAGGAAAGCATTGGGGCGGACGTAGGCCTGAAAATAAAAAGGTAGACATAGTGGATAGGATGGCACCATCTCACAAAGGGTCTACCAGACAACCAGTTACTATGGCAACTCTCCGTATTGTACAGGGAGGGGATACAACACGTCCCATACCGACAAGATTTAGTTCGGAACACCAGGTACTGGATCAAAATAGGAGTGTGGTTAGTCGACCACCCTTGATAAAGGACCTGCGGGGAAACCCCAGGAAAATAGGTAGTGGGAGAGTGTGCAGTGCGAACCATTTGACTGATGCACAGCCAACTTCACTATACGGCTATTAAATTAGCATTATGAGGGCACGGCAACATTGGTAGTTGCCCAGCCCATCACAGTCCATTGGAAGTACTGATACGGACATGGATTGATATATATATATATATATATATATATATATATATATATATATATATATATATATATATATATATATATATATATATATATATATATATATATATATATATATATATATATATATATATATGGCATCTTTAAAGGGAGAATTGATTTCTTGGTGCAGGAAAATTTCATTTCCCCATAGGAATCATATTATATGCTACGAATGTTTTCTCCAGGGTGATGAGATTATTGGATCCCTTACAAAACCCATCTGATCCGAACCAGGATGGAAAGAGGGAAGAATAGATTCCGGCTGGATGATTGCCTCGTTATTGGTCTCAGATTGAAGCTCGACATAAATCTCTCGCTTAAAAATTGGGGGGCTATCTGTAGCGTAGTCCTGAACCAATATCTAAGGGCAATTAACGAGAGCCTACATTGCCTACCTATATCAAAATATGTCAACAAATGTTTTCTACCAATCGCTGCACGAGCTGTAAACCGGTCTCAGTAACCGTAGGCGGCAGGATTGCTAGATGGAATCTGTGCAAACGTGAATGTGTACTTGTGACTTCAGGCCAAAAGATAAGTTATGTCCCTCAGAACAGTGAGCACAGTAAAATACCAGGAATCTTAAACTTTCATTAGATACATGGATTTAGTTGTAGAAGCATGGACACAGGAGTTTTGAGTGATTACATGCAGTATAACTTAGAGCGAAGACTGTTTTCCCCGGTTTCAACTGTGATTGCAAACGCTACAAGGGAGGCAGAAAAAGGTTAGCGTGTTTAAATGGTAGCGCCCAAATGGCCGGTTTAAACAAGACATGGATGGAAAGAATCGGTTGGGAAACACTGGAAGAATAAATTATCGAAGTTTTGTATGATCGACAGATCGGGCAGAAAGGGTGGTTTTACAGAAATTTTTGTAAACATAAACTGACCCAGCCAGCCAATAGAATCGCTTGTCTTCCTTTTGCCCGCTACCTGTAATAAAAAGGGGAAACAAATCTGGAATATTTCTCTTGAACCGCCAGAACCCAGCTCCTTCGCCAATTGCCAGTGAAGCAGACTGCATGGGTTTAATTAAAAGCCTGTTGAATCTGAGATTGTGGGTAAGAGAATTAAGTCATAATATGTATAATATTAATTACTAGTGGTTAATGGAAGTGATATTGTGTGTAAATCTCATTGTGTGATTCGTAGAAGGAAAGCTACTTTGTGCTGTACAAATTATGCTCGACTTTAAAACTAAGGCCTATGCAGTTTTGGTACACTTAACACTCGCCGTAAGGCCTATGCAGTTAATGATGTATGCAGTTATATGATGCATAAAACTTATTTCAATCTTAAGGACATATGTTCATGGACAATTAGGAAAGTATGTGTTGTAATGTTGTTATATTATTGCATAAACCATTTGTCACTGACTGAGTCTACCTTTCCTGTGTTATCATCACTTATTCTGAACTGCCTCACTAATCTACAATCTGGGTAGGAGGATTTTAGAACCCGATGCTATGTAAGACCTACTACATTTCAGGTCAGAGGTATCCTGTCACTCATCTTGTAGCAGAGAAGAACATTGGTGTTGTACCTAGCGGTGTATGATTTAAACAAGCACCCT
Organism: Oreohelix idahoensis; assembly: GCA_024509875.1. Lineage (NCBI taxonomy): Eukaryota > Metazoa > Mollusca > Gastropoda > Stylommatophora > Oreohelicidae > Oreohelix > Oreohelix idahoensis. The sequence continues at coordinate 68,685 of JAMPIV010005507.1, forward strand.
GTACCTACATCAGTTGGAAGAGTGGGGACCCTCAGTGTTGGGCTTCTCCATCTTATATTCTGGCTTCAAGGAAAAGGCGGAAGCGAAGAAGTTAAGTTCTATTAGACAAGACTGACTCGCAGAGCATTGGCGTACCACACCCAGTTATAGTAGTAGTGATGAAAACAGTGATGATTAAATTAGTCTGGAAGCAACATAGACTTTAGTCAGTGTGACATTCTCAAAAGCTACATAACATAGAAATAGTTTGAACTCAAGTGATCTCAATAACATTGTAGTCAGTGTGACATTTTCAAAAGCTACATAACAAAGACTTTATTTTTAGTGATTGACTTTTATTTGGTGTAGATACATGCAACATCATCAGTGTGTTTTTATTTTTAGGGTTTGTGTTTACACAAACAAAACTAAACAGATGACTGTACATAAATAAAATTAAGAAAATTGTAGTGCACTGTTTTATTACTTTATGTCAGCTTTGAATTACTTTGAATTTAATTAAATCCCCTAGATACAATAACAGCCCATAGGTATAATTCTGAGAGGGGCACCATAGAATTCTGGTACTGAATATTACTATCTCGGCCAGAAATTCTTTACAGCCTGACTTTATACCTATGAACTCTATACACCATTGCTCTTTTCTGAGAATGGGGTATTTCTTTTAAGACCAGACTCTTCTCTGGCAACTATCCTAGTATCACCTGATACACCTTGTTGTCTTATTCTTCATAAATTAAGGAAACCTCTCGCGACACTGGGACGCTCGTCTGGGATTGTTCCTGTATATTCTGAGCCTGCTGTTACCTTTTAGTGCTGTCAAGTGGGAAATTTTTGATAGTAAAATTTTGGTAGGGCAGGATTAGAAATAGATTTGAGTACCATTGAGTACAAATTAAGGTGTGGTACATGTGACGCGAAATCAGTCATTAATTAATTAATTAAGAAATTAATTTGATTAAGTGACTAATTATATTGGCAAAAAAATTTTTTTTACTTTGTATTGGTTGCAACTAAATTACAACATTGCCATGGCAGATTTAGTAAAGTTCAGGTCAGCAACACTGCAAGTGGGGAAAGAGCTTGGGATGACTGGTGATCTTCTGATCCAGTATGTTACGACTGAATGCGATAAATTCACAGAAAGGGAAGATAAGCAGTTAGCACGGCAAGCGGAAGCTGAGAAAGAGAATAAGAAACTGCAATTGGAGGCTGAGGAAAGAAGGGTTCAAGCAGAGAGAGAGGCTGAGGAAAGAAGGATTCAAGCAGAGAGAGAGGCTGATGAAAGAAGGATTCAAGCAGAGAGAGAGGCTGAGGAAAGAAGGATTCAAGCAGAGAGAGACCATGAGCTAAGATTAAAAGAGCTTGAACTTCAGGCAACTACCAACCACAATGGTAGTAGTTCACCTCATTTGGACAACAGCTCCAGCCAGAGCACCTCAAATGGAGCCATGAATTTTCATCTGGATCCATTTGTGGACAAAGTTGACGCAATCGAGGCTTATCTAGACAGATATGAGAGATTAGCGACTACTTATGGTCTAGAAAAGGAAAAGTGGAGTCTGAAGTTATCGCAAGGTTTGCGGGGAATTGCGTACGATGTCTTTTTGAAATTGCCAAAAAAGGATCAGGAAGATTACGAAGCCCTGAAGCAGGCATTGCTTGTTCGATATGAACAAAATGCTGAAGCATATAGACGGCGCTTCAGAATGGCGAAGATTCAACCAGGAGAGACATATCAGCAGTTCTCAGAAAGATTAGAAACTTACTTACTGAGGTGGTGTAAGTTAGGAAACTTCACCCTAGATTTCGAGGGGCTAAAGGAAATGATGTTGATTGAACAACTATTGGATTCCATAACCCCAGAAACTAAGAAGTTCCTAATTGAGAACAAAAGAGACAGGTTGGCTGACATAATCACATATGCAGAAAGCCACCACATGGCTCAATCCCTGACTCAAGGGAGTAAAAGGAAACAGGAGGGAGTTAAGCAACCCCAAACTCATAATAAGTTTGATCAAAAGGACAATGCAACACAATACAGGCCAAGATATGATAATAAGGATAGGAACCCACAATTTCAGGATAGGAAACCTTACAAAAAGGAAGAAAAGTGGTGCAAAATTTGTAAAATGAACAACCACTATACAACGGAATGTGGTAGGAAAGTCCCTCCATATCACGCTGCATGCATGATAACAGTGGGAAAGGGAAGGAAGGAACCGACATCGAGTCCGGTAGATCTCCATCATCCCTCCATCTGTGAAGAAGTAATATGTAACGGCACTAAGGTAAAGTGTCTGTATGATTCCGGATTGGAATATGACTCAGTTGTGAGTGCGTCTCTAGTGCACACTGAGCAGTATACCACAGACAAAGTGGAGATACAAGGGGCATTAAAGGATACAGCCACCATAACACTTCCCATAGCCAGAATCAATGTGAAAACTCGCTATGTGGAAGGAGTGATCAATGCAGCAGTGTGTGATAATCCTAATTACCCGCTGGTGTTAGGAGGGAGATATGTTTTCCTAGGGAAACCAATAAAACCTGTGATAATGGCAACACTCCAGGTCAGGTCAACCCCTGGGAAGGAGGAGGGAACACCACTCAATATTCATCCGAGAGAGATGAGAAAGGCCCAAGCTAAAGATAGCACATTAAAACCTTGCTTTGGCAAGTTGCCAAAAAGCCATAACCCCCCAAAGAATGGACAGTTTTATTTGAATGATGGATTGCTTTACAGGAAAGCTGGGACAGGACCCAATGGGCATAGCCAGTTAGTACTGCCATCTATTTACAGGGACAAGGCTATGGAATTAGCACATGTTGATTCAGACGGTGGACATAAGAAGATTGGTACCACCTGTCAAATGACATCAGTGCATCACTATTGGCCAGGCATTGCTGAAGACATAGTTCGGTATGTGACTGCCTGTGCACAATGTAGCAAGGAAAACCCCACATGTTGGGAAAATCAACAGGACCTAGGAAAGCATTGGGGCGGACGTAGGCCTGAAAAGAAAAAGGTAGACATAGTGGATAGGATGGCACCATCTCACAAAGGGTCTACCAGACAACCAGTTACTATGGCAACTCTCCGTATTGTACAGGGAGGGGATACAACACGTCCCATACCGACAAGATTTAGTTCGGAACACCAGGTACTGGATCAAAATAGGAGTGTGGTTAGTCGACCACCCTTGATAAAGGACCTGCGGGGAAACCCCAGGAAAATAGGTAGTGGGAGAGTGTGCAGTGCGAACCATTTGACTGATGCACAGCCAACTTCACTATACGGCTATTAAATTAGCATTATGAGGGCACGGCAACATTGGTAGTTGCCCAGCCCATCACAGTCCATTGGAAGTACTGATACGGACATGGATATATATATATATATATATATATATATATATATATATATATATATATATATATATATATATATATATATATATATATATATATATATATATATATATATATATATATATATATATATATATATATATATATATATATATATATATATATATATATATATATATATATATATATATATATATATATATATATATGGCATCTTTAAAGGGAGAATTGATTTCTTGGTGCAGGAAAATTTCATTTCCCCATAGGAATCATATTATATGCTACGAATGTTTTCTCCAGGGTGATGAGATTATTGGATCCCTTACAAAACCCATCTGATCCGAACCAGGATGGAAAGAGGGAAGAATAGATTCCGGCTGGATGATTGCCTCGTTATTGGTCTCAGATTGAAGCTCGACATAAATCTCTCGCTTAAAAATTGGGGGGGGGGGGGCTATCTGTAGCGTAGTCCTGAACCAATATCTAAGGGCAATTAACGAGAGCCTACATTGCCTACCTATATCAAAATATGTCAACAAATGTTTTCTACCAATCGCTGCACGAGCTGTAAACCGGTCTCAGTAACCGTAGGCGGCAGGATTGCTAGATGGAATCTGTGCAAACGTGAATGTGTACTTGTGACTTCAGGCCAAAAGATAAGTTATGTCCCTCAGAACAGTGAGCACAGTAAAATACCAGGAATCTTAAACTTTCATTAGATACATGGATTTAGTTGTAGAAGCATGGACACAGGAGTTTTGAGTGATTACATGCAGTATAACTTAGAGCGAAGACTGTTTTCCCCGGTTTCAACTGTGATTGCAAACGCTACAAGGGAGGCAGAAAAAGGTTAGCGTGTTTAAATGGTAGCGCCCAAATGGCCGGTTTAAACAAGACATGGATGGAAAGAATCGGTTGGGAAACACTGGAAGAATAAATTATCGAAGTTTTGTATGATCGACAGATCGGGCAGAAAGGGTGGTTTTACAGAAATTTTTGTAAACATAAACTGACCCAGCCAGCCAATAGAATCGCTTGTCTTCCTTTTGCCCGCTACCTGTAATAAAAAGGGGAAACAAATCTGGAATATTTCTCTTGAACCGCCAGAACCCAGCTCCTTCGCCAATTGCCAGTGAAGCAGACTGCATGGGTTTAATTAAAAGCCTGTTGAATCTGAGATTGTGGGTAAGAGAATTAAGTCATAATATGTATAATATTAATTACTAGTGGTTAATGGAAGTGATATTGTGTGTAAATCTCATTGTGTGATTCGTAGAAGGAAAGCTACTTTGTGCTGTACAAATTATGCTCGACTTTAAAACTAAGGCCTATGCAGTTTTGGTACACTTAACACACTCGCCGATGTAAGGCCTATGTGTGTTAATGATGTCAATTCTTGGACATACTTAGGAAAGTATGTCGGTCATGTATTAGGAAAGTGTGTGTTGTAATGTTGTTATATTATTGCATAAACCATTTGTCACTGACTGAGTCTACCTTTCCTGTGTTATCATCACTTATTCTGAACTGCCTCACTAATCTACAATCTGGGTAGGAGGATTTTAGAACCCGATGCTATGTAAGACCTACTACATTTCAGGTCAGAGGTATCCTGTCACGCATCTTGTAGCAGAGAAGAACATTGGTGTTGTACCTAGCGGTGTATGATTTGAACAAGCACCCTGTACCTACATCAGTTGGAAGAGTGGGGACCCTCAGTGTTGGGCTTCTCCATCTTATATTCTGGCTTCAAGGAAAAGGCGGAAGCGAAGAAGTTAAGTTCTATTAGACAAGACTGACTCGCAGAGCATTGGCGTACCACACCCAGTTATAGTAGTAGTGATGAAAACAGTGATGATTAAATTAGTCTGGAAGCAACATAGACTTTAGTCAGTGTGACATTCTCAAAAGCTACATAACATAGAAATAGTTTGAACTCAAGTGATCTCAATAACATTGTAGTCAGTGTGACATTTTCAAAAGCTACATAACAAAGACTTTATTTTTAGTGATTGACTTTTATTTGGTGTAGATACATGCAACATCATCAGTGTGTTTTTATTTTTAGGGTTTGTGTTTACACAAACAAAACTAAACAGATGACTGTACATAAATAAAATTAAGAAAATTGTAGTGCACTGTTTTATTACTTTATGTCAGCTTTGAATTACTTTGAATTTAATTAAATCCCCTAGATACAATAACAGCCCATAGGTATAATTCTGAGAGGGGCACCATAGAATTCTGGTACTGAATATTACTATCTCGGCCAGAAATTCTTTACAGCCTGACTTTATACCTATGAACTCTATACACCATTGCTCTTTTCTGAGAATGGGGTATTTCTTTTAAGACCAGACTCTTCTCTGGCAACTACCCTAGTATCACCTGATACACCTTGTTGTCTTATACTTCATAAATTAAGGAACCTCTCGCGACATTCTCCTCCTCCCCCACCTTCTCTTCCTTCTTCTTCTTCTCCTCCACCGCATTCTCCTCTTCTTCCTCCTCTTTCTTCTTTCCCTTTTTCGCTCCTTTTGCAACTTGGAGCCCACCGCAGCAGCTGGCCACCTTACAGGAAGCCTGCATAAAAGCATGATCTTGCAGTTGTAGATTCTATAGCTATGTGTTTAACATACTGAGGTTGGCCGTCCTATGCACAACCTCATATTATTCGTCCCCAATGATAAGCTTTTATTGCACTGGGAAATCAAGAACTGCCTTGTAATGCTATCAACAGACTTCCTCAACGTGTGTCACGTCCATCACCAACGTCTTCTTCTCATCTCTTGTTCCACTGGCACTTGTCTGGTTCTTGTCATCAGTTTCATATTAGCGATCATGTCATACCTCTTCAAGCCTTCTATTCTACGCAAGCATCTATTTATGAAAGTCTGTAGCTTTTTTGTTGTTGTTTTTGTTGTTCTCCATGTTTCTGAGCCATACAGTAGGACTGACTTGACATTTCAGAAGAATATTCTTACTTATGACAGATACACCCAAAAAAATTAAAATTAATAATAAATAAAAAGTGAGATACCTTTCGCTGTCATGTTTACTGAGCCAATCTTGGAGAAACAAGTGTTCATTGTTGGAGTTCACGCTGACCAGATATGAAAAACTTTGTAGACAGAAGATTGCTGCTTCTTGGTACGTCATATCGGAAGTACGGACAAAGTCGTAACAACTTCCGTTGTTAGCGATCCAAGGGGTGAGGCATTCTGGAGGATGATTTGGAAAAGAAGTATTACAACAACAACAATGACAACAATAACTACTACTACTGGTATCACTACTACTACTACTACTGATGCTACTATTGTTGATGCTGCTACCACTTTTACTACTACTACTACTGCTACTGCTGTTGCTTCGCTACAACTACTACTTCTACTACCATCACGACCACTACTGCTAAGCTAATGATAGAGCAATTACTACTGCTACTACTACTATTACCGTTGCTGTTGCTGCTATTAATACTACTACCACCATCACAACTGCTACTACTGCTATTACAACACCAGCCACTGCTGCTGCTGCTACTGCTACTATTACTACTACTACAACTACTACTACTACAACAACAACTACCACAACAACAACTACTACTACTACAACTACTACTACAACTACTACTACAACTACTACTACAACAACTACTATAGTCCGTTCACCAATTGATGTTCAACTTTGAAATTTGCTTTAAAAAAACTACCTGATGTAATGAATTTATATTTTGCATGTAGTATTATATTGTTCATGACGTTATGAAAACATTTTTTGCCTCCAGAAAATGTATCTAGTTTGAGATATCTCTTCTTCAGGTTATATTAAAATCACACTCCCCTACCGGTATTAAAATATAGCATGTCAGCAGTACAGTTGTTTTGCACGGGCAATAAATGGTTTTTTAATAGAAAAAAAAATATTTTTAGACGAAATCATGACATTTCGTGCACCGCAGTTGTCTGCTGTTGAAAGCTGAAATAGTGCGACATCATTAGTGCAAATCTGTACCGTCAGTGGCGTATTGTGAAATTATTGTAAAGTTATAGCTGCATTGTATTATATTGAAACATATTTCTTTTTCTGAACATGTAAAATTTACCGTGTCGTATACAATATAGTTTTGAATACAGTTTTTTACCCCCACGTTTCAGATTTAAATGTATCACTACTTATAGCTGTTTCCTCTGCGGTGAGCAGATATGGATACGCCTCTGATCCTACTTTTGACATTTATGACATAGTATACTGTAAAATTTAATTTTTAAGCCGTGCTTCTTGTAAGATTCGGAAAAGATCAAAGGAATTTACGGTTTTGAAGAATGCAGAAATGATATTGACTTAACAACAACATGTTTGTAACGTCATGGATAATATACGACTACGTGCAAAATATGAATTCATTACATCAGGTAGTTTTTTAGAAAACAAATTTTAAAGTTGAACATCAATTGGTGAACGGACTATACTACTATTACTACAGCTACTACTACTACTACTACAAAAACTACTACTACAACTTCTACTACTACAACTACTACTACTTCAACAACAACTACTACTACTACAACAACTACTATACTACTACTGCTGCTGCTTTTTCTGCTGCTTTAGTTTTGAGGGCTACCGTTACCTCTAACAATTCAAACAATTAAAAAAAAACACATCTATCTATCTATCTATCTATCTATCTATCTATCTATCTATCTATCTATCTATCTATCTATCTATCTATCTATCTATCTATCTATCTATCTATCTGTCTATCTGTCTATCTGTTTATCTATCTATCTATCTATCTATCTATCTATCTATCTATCTATCTATCTATCTATCTATCTATCTATCTATCTGTCTATCTATCTATCTGTCTATCTATCTATCTATCTATCTATCTATCTATCTATCTATCTATCTATCTATCTATCTATCTATCTATCTATCTATCTATCTATCTATCTATCTATCTGTCTGTCTGTCTGTCTGTCTGTCTGTCTGTCTGTCTGTCTGTCTGTCTATCTATCTATCTGTCTGTCTATCTATCTATCTATCTATCTATCTGTCTGCCTGTCTGTCTGCCTGTCTATCTGTCTGTCTGTCTGTCTGCCTGTCTGTCTGTCTGTCTGCCTGTCTATCTGTCTGTCTTTCTGTCTTTCTGTCCGTCTGTCTGTCTGTCTCTTTGTTTGTCTGTCTGTCTGTGCGTTCGTCCGTCCGTCCGTCCATCCATCCATCAATCCATCTATCTATCCATCCATTTAACCATCCATCCATCCGTCCATCTGTCCGGTTGTCTCATAATTATCTATCTATCCGTTCGTTCGTCTAACTGCCTGTCAGTCTGCCCATTTGCCCATCAATTCACTCATCACACACCTAGCACCAAATAAAGGTTTACAAAAAACAACCCTGACCGTCCACTATCTGTTGAGTCTTCGCCTCCGACAACAGCACCACCAGCAACAACATCCACCGCAGCATTGTGCTCCCTATGGAGTATACGACCACCAGCTACAACCGGCGGCACCATCAACGTGTGGTCCCTGGTAAAATAGAAGAAAATTCGAGACACATTAGAATTAGGGTTAGGCTTAGGATTAGGGTTAATCTAAGCACATGAAAGTCCAACAGAGTGAGTTTTCTTTCTTGTTTGTTTTGTTTTTAATAATAATGAAAACAAAAAGGATCACATGATCACACCATAAAACAGACAAGGGCAGTACTAAAGTACCAAGTCACGAGGTAAAGGATCCCGTCCCGTTACACGCCCATTGATGGACATTCGGAGTCTGTGGCTCGTATGACTGTCAGTGGTGAAAGCCGAAAGGAAGCCACTGACATGAAAACGGATGTCCTGACCGCAAAACAGGATACAAGGAATATAGTGTTAGGCGCATATTTTTGTGACCATCGGCACACTAGGGGTGATGTAGTCACCCTGACCCCGGCGGCCTTAACCTTCCCAGAGTTACTCTGGTACCCAATTCATGAGGCCTGGTCGACCCCGGAGCCGTTTACAGTCTAAAAAATCCCACCTCAACTGGGGATCGAACCATGGTCCACTGAACTCTGAAGCTAGTGCGCTAACCGCGGTTCTCACTAGGCCACAAAGTCATTTATATTGTGACTTGCGCCCTAATATAACCGACGTACTTTATGTCAAAGTTGAACGGGACGCGCCTGGGCAAATTGAAGGCCCAACCCTAAAAAAAAGGAATGAAAATTTACTTCCTATTTTTAAATATTTTTTCTTCACTACTATCGAACTAAATTATATGAAACAAAACATCCAAATAAAGACAATTAACTGCCATTTTATTAGGTACAGTATATGTCAAACTAACACAACTTGACGTGAAATCTGATCTGTTCAACACAATATTTCCTAACGGGCAGCCATTTTTTTTTTTTGCTGTTTGTTATCGTCAGTTTACGTGCCAATTTAGATTGACATTTATTTTCATTGTTTCTGGAAATTTAAAAAAAAAAAACAACAACCTATTTGTAAAATGGTAGGCATTGCTCCTTGTTTTGTCTTCGTTTCTTGTTGGAGTGGCTAAAAGGTATGGCGTCCGTCTCGAATTCTAAAGGTACCACGTTCGATCCTCAGTAAAGGGAATATAATTTATGGAAATATTCTTTCAGAACCAGTGGTCTTAATGATGTCATACTCCCCCCTGGTCTCCTGGGTAGTGAGATCGAATACCTAGCCTTCTCGGATAAGGGCGAAAAAACAGGAGGTCCCGTGTGTAAGTTGTGCACGTGAAAAATCCCTCTGCAGTTGGAAATCGTAAAGAGTAAGCCATAAGGCCGCTGCCCTGGCTAAATTTAAAAATTAGAAACCTACACACCAAATATATTTATAGAATGTGTGATTCCTGTGTACACACAATGTGCTACGGAGTTCATGAACTGTGCTGAGATCATCATTGTGCGATCTAAGGGAGGAGATCGGAGCACTGATGGAGTTGTCCGTGTGCAATGACGATAGTCTTTAAAACTAAAAAAAAAGCAATCCAAAACGTTATCACCCCCCCTCCCCCTTCCCCATAGCGCTGTTAATTGGTTCTTGAAAAATCGAGCGCTTACCGAAAAAGCCCTAAAGGAAAATTGATTCTCTATCAGGATTAATAGAAATCAAATTAATTTGTTCCCTAGGCCTAGAAAAATGTATCAAAATTAAGTAAAAGTGATTTAAAAAAACAAACAAGTTAATAACATTTATTAACTACATATAATGATCAGACATATTGATGACGAAATATTATGTTTGTACTGTACTTGATGAAAAAAAAAAATCTACTATAGGACATTGGTCGCTGCTACTTCTGTCGCTTGTGGCTACAGTTGTCAGCGCAGAGCTGGCTTCATCGTCAGACGACTGGTTAGCAGAAGGTTTTGTAGGTGTGAAACAGCTGTTCTACCTCCAGATGTAGAAGGCGTGGCTGTTTGGTCAATAGGGGCAGAAACTATTCAGGAGACTTCAATTTAAAAAAGAAAAAAAGAGCTTGCTTTGTCACCTTATTTTTCTCTTCAGGAAACACCTTGTAGCAATTCAGATTTTGCTCTATGTTACAGATTAACATAGAACTACATTCCATTTTGGGGTCATGCTTCATTATCGTAGAAACAACAATGCTTCTTAGCCGTGCCATCACCCTGAATGAACTTGAAGAGAATGTGAAAGTTATATTTCCTGCCTTCCATGGAGTTTAGCGCTCAGCGTACGTTCGAATTTTTGAAGCATGTAACAGAAATATGGCATAAAATACAAATAGCGTTATATCGAAAAAGCGATATTCGAACATCGTAAGACCGTGGGATTGGTATATATCCAATGGATACAAGTGAAGATTTAAACATTTAAAAACAATGAGTTACTTTTCAATCACCTTGTAGATACTGCATTAGGGCAGGGAAGTGTTAGAGACTTCTCTGTACTGGGTCTCTGCTTTATGACTGGTTCATTTCCTCGCTACCTTTTCCTTCCCCAACTCAAGAGGAGATTCAGGTACCCATTTACATTTTTATCGACTGAAACGTGACGATACCAGATTTCAAGCCCGGTAACTTTGTATTGAAAAAAAAAACTGCTCTAATCACTCAGCCACAAAATGCTACTTCACATAGCACATCAGGGCTACAACACTGACATCAGAAAAGTAATGAACCAAGACAAAAATAACTGTTACTGATCAACAAGCATTTTCATTTTCCTTTACGCTCCTTTCGGAGCATGGAGCCACCGCAGTAGCCGGTCACCTTGCAAGAAGCTTGCACCAAGCAGTCGCACGTTCTTGCAGCGGTGATGCTGTTACCAGCCCCTATTCACAACCTCCTTTAGTAGCCTAGTACGACATGCCAGGAGATGCTGTATTCCTATTCTTTATATATCTCTTCAGGAACTATCCCGGACAAAAAAAAACATTTTACTTTGAGTTAAATTAAAACGGACTAAATCTTTGAACAAACCCAACAACAACTATCCTCTGAAAAAGCTCGAAGTAAACACTGTATGGTTTTAACCTTAGAGGATCTTGAAATAAATAACGGTGGACAAAGGAACAGCTTTAAATAAGCGATTATCATCCATGAAATTAAAACCGGAGTGAATCTTTGTATAATATTAATAATAATGAGCTGCCGGAAAGGTTTACACAAAGCTCGGATTGTTGACTCCGCGTCACCTTTACTAGATCAGAGAGTTTAAAAACAAAACTGTTCTCAACAGATAAACTTTATTAACCCTTCCTGCGCAACGAGTCGTTTATCAAGACACGACATGGTACATTACTTTCTCAAATGCCGCCCGTAACGCCCGTCCTAAAGCCAGATTTCTTCACGTCTGCGCTTTTTTACGATACGAAACTAACTATTTTTTTGTTGCTGGTTGTGTATAAGACTGATAATGCTTCACAGTATTCGTGAGCCAAAGCCACTTTACAAGAATTTAATATGCATAACAAGATAATTTCTTATTAACATGTAAATGTTTACTCCTTCTTTTAAAATTATACCCGAGGAAAACAATTAGGCAACAATTTCAGTGTCTTCGTAAAACCTGAAAACAGTTTGAGGCAGAATGAGTTAACGAAAAACTAACGGGTGCTAAAACTGGCAACTCATTTTAATTAAACTATTTATTTACTTCGGTTTACAATTTTAATTACATTTAAACCTATGTACTAAGAGAAAAGTTAGTTGCTTATCCTTTACAAGACGTGGCAATCAACCCCAGCTTTTATTGGCTGTTTGTGATTTTTCTAGGCAATTTTTTTTTCATTCAGTAGTTTGCCATTGCTTTCTGAACGGTACGGCGCTTATACCATTGTTAAAAATCCACACAAAGTGATCTGCTACTAAACCGCCTGCAGCAGGTTTCGAACCTGGTATATTTGGATTATGAAACTGCGTTCATATCCATTAGGCCACAGACGCCGACATGTACTAAGAGAGTAACTATAAATAAAGTCATGACCAATTATAATTTACCGTGAACGACTGCAAAAATCACTCAAAGAAATTATATATTTATATCTAGTTCATCCTTTATTAATTCATAATCCCTTTCGTTCCGTACGGACCATGAACCACTACTGCTCCTAATTAACTTACAGGAAGCCTGCACCAAGAATTTATATTCTCATCCAGTTGTGGTTGTCACAGAACGGGGCGGCTTCTCTCGATCTCTGTGTCACTCCAGCAGTATGGGTACATTTGTCGCACTGATTTTATTTGCGTGCTGTCAATTGTTTCACTTTCTTTCTTTCTTTCTTTCTTTCTTTTCTTTTCTTTTCTTTCTTTCTTTTCTTTCTTCTTTTCTTTCTTTCTTTCTTTCTTTCTTTCTTTCTTTCTTTCTTTCTTTCTTTCTTTCTTTCTTTCTTTCTTTCTTTTCTTTTCTTTTCTTTCTTTCTTTTCTTTCTTCTTTTCTTTCTTCTTTTCTTTCTTTCTTTCTTCTTTTCTTTCTTCTTTTCTTTCTTTCTTTCTTTCTTTCTTTATTTTTCTGCTAAGTAGCAGATATTTGATTTTATCAATTCATTCGATTTTATCAAATCACCCTGTAGGTGATAATAATCACATTTGCTTGTCGCTACCCAGATTTGTTGGTTATAGGCGCGGCAGATTAACACGTTCATCGGCCAGCGCTATCGGCTTAATCACCGATAAGACACGGGTGCACGCATTACTAAAGCTTGGAAGAGGGGAGACAACTTACAGACCGACCTGGATGACAAGATTACTTTAGATAAAAGTAAGATTGCTACATCTCGAACACATGTTGTCATGTGAGTTCCCTAATCAGTCTGTAAGATTGTACACAAGGGCATCAGACATCATATTACCACATATGGGAGACGTAACCTTTGCAAAAATTTTCCATGTCGGAAATATTTTGAAAGTACCACACCCGATCTGTCTGAATATGATTGGAGCGTTTATTTAACTCCATAACAAACGAAGGCGTGGGAAGAAATGAATATAGTCTGACCATTTTCGCAGTTTTATTTCACTTGGAATTTCACGCTCGCCAAGACAACAACATCAGACCTCGCCAGAGTGAAGACTAGATTCACAATTCCTTGTTTTAACCGGACCTTTTATTGGAGAACCAAATAAGACTTACAAAGCACAGGAAATCTCTACATTTTATTAAGGAACACCGGGACTAGGAAACTGAAGAAAAACACGGAATCATAGAGGGAATCTATTGTCAAATTAAAGACCCCCCCCCCCCCCCACAGACGCGTGTAAGAGACCAACTCGTCTCTTTTATTCATCTGAGCAAAACGTCTGTGAGCCAAGATTGGCTTATTGGTGGTACCAGCAAAAAGGACCATTTCTGGGACAAGAAGGGACGAGTGGTTACGCTTTAGGACGGAAGACCAGCTTTGAAGACTCTCCTAGACTTTCCTGTGAAACGAGCTTCACCCTACGAACCTTGACCAGAGACGAATGAACGCAGTGTACAGAAAACCAACTCATCAGGAGGAGGAGGAGGATCAGAATCGTCACTGACAGCTAAGTTAACCCATATGCTGCCACTTGAACCTCTTATAAAAAAAAACCATCACCCGAGTGATGAAAACTTTATTTTGTAATTAACTATTCTTCCTTTCTTTTAAACTGTTTAAGTTAAAGTGATTATTAAATTTTGTTATTTATATTTCTACCAATTTAACTTCGATTCAATCATTTTAAATGTACTACATGTTTGTCTCAGTCAAAGTTAGTAAACCACACACTCTAAAATGAGCTGTATTATAATAATAATTCCACTGATTAACTCAGGGGTGGGGGCTTAACGAGCTAGAATAAACCATTGCTTAAATTCTTCCCAAAAGTTTTCGGCAGATTACAGAATTAACGTTCTCAGCAACAGCCAGCATTGTTATCGCTTATCTGAATATCTTGTGAAGACTCCCATGTGATAGAAGCCTTACTACTCTTCTATCTACATTTCTGCCAAGAGCAATCTTGTGTAAAGATAGACTCCATTGAAGCCTATAATAGATACTCTTGAGTTTTGGCCACTGTTGGTCCACTACTGCAAATCAGGGGAGGCAATACCGTCACAGTGGTTTCTGTATGTGGCGAAACGGAACAAACCTCTCTGAAATTTGGACTGTAAATATAATTCTCACTGGATTTTAAATATTAAAGTGCATTAATTTGTCTTATGAATTGCAGTTGTTAATTTTATAAAAATTCCGGTTATTAATTCTACATTTTTGTTGATTGTGAAGACTTCAGAAGAATATTTAATATTTAAAACGGTAGGGAATAAGTAACGAGCTGCACTGACACCATTTTAAAATAGAGGCACCATTGGAGCATAGGAGAGATGTAGCAAGAAGGTGACATTTCACAGTTCTCTTCTTCAGCTACCATATAGATCAGCGGTCCTCAACCTTTTTTGCATCGCGTGCATATTTTAGATTTTTAAAGAGGATGGGCACCAACAAAATATTGCGACTTACTAAAAAAAGGTTCATGTTTACAACGAAATACGCAGAATACTTATATAAGGCTGAGTAACCTTACTTACTTAGTCGCTCCTCTTCTACCGTGGGGTGTAGAGGTTTGGAATGGAGAGCGGCATACTATCCTATCGGCTGTCTTCCTCCTGACCTGGTGCCAATCTAGACCTCGGTCCTTCAGAAATTGTCTAAGCCTAGCGGACTTTGGGTCGTCCTGGAGGTCTGGATCCCTGGATCTTAGTTTCCTATACTTGTCATGGTAGCCGATCTTCTCTCCAGGCCGAGGAATTGCGACGGTATTGCCTCTCATGCTTTACAGTAGTGGTCCAACAGTGGCCAAAACTCGCAAGTATCTAAAATAGGCAGAGATGTAGATAGAAGGATAAAGAAGCTTCTATCTCCAGGAAGTATTCACAAGATATTCAGATAAGCTAAAACAATGCTGCATTGGCTGAGCACGTTAATTCTGGAATCTGCCAATAACTTTTGTGAAAAATTAAGCAATGATTAATCTTAGCTCGTTCAAGACCCCACCTCTGATTTACTCAGTGGAATTCTTATTATTCTGGTATAGCTCATTTTAGAGTGTATTTAGTAAACTGACTGAGACAAACATGTAGACAGTTAAAATGATTGAATCGAAGTTACATTTGTATAATTACAAATAACGACATTTAATAATCACTTCAGTTTTAACAGTTTAAAAAATTTGAATAGTTCTGTTCTTCCATGGGCATCTTGAGAAATACATCATATGCAGATCCCCTCAGAATCTGGGATAGCTTCATGGTGTATCTCTCCCTCTCCAAGCCATATGTAGCTGCTAATGATTCAAACCTAGAGAGATAGATCTATATTTCCTCTGAAGCCTCAGAGTAAACATCTAATTGGAAGGACACGGAACTAGGCGCCACTACATGAGAGATGTTTCCCCTATCGTTACCTTGAGAACTACCAGACCCGCCATTGTTAGAACTAGAGTCCCTTCTTCTTCCTTAAATCTCTAATTTCTTCAATCTAATGGCTCTGTCGGCGTCCTTTTCGGCCTTTGCGTGGTCAGACTGTTCCTTCTTTTCTGCTCTTTCGGCCTGTTTGTTCTTTTCTTGGAATGCCCTCTCGTTTTCTCTTTCTGCGACTTCGTGAGCTCTTTGCTTTTCCTTCTCTTCAGCTTGGGACTTTTCGTGCTCTCTCGCCAGTTTTATTTCCCGGCGTTCCGTGGCTTTCTCTTTCATTTCAGCCGCTTTCTCTGCTTTCTCCTGTTCGGCTTTAACCGAACTAAGGACAAAATCTGTCAGAGTTTGACCGGTCACGCCCAGTTCCTTCGCAACATTCAGATAAAAAGTGTGGAGGTTTTGGGACTCTGCCATTCTGAGCAAAAGGTCTGTTTACAAAGCTACACAAGATTACAACAGCTATTTAACTAGAAAAATACGGGTTTACAACACTTAAATAGCCACACCAAGTGAACTTCTTATTTCTTTAACTTTAACTTTAGTTACACAAAATTTTGTTTCTTTCTGATTATTCAGTTATTCTTTACACAGTTACTTTTACTGTTATTTATGAATGCCATGTATGGTCAGTCTTACTACAAACACACTGTGATAATATTCTTTCAGTAACTCTGAAATTTATGCCAGTCAAGTCTAGGAGTATAACAAGTTCTATAATCCCGGCGCGAGTCGTCCAATTGTGACGGTATTGCCTCCCCTGCTTTGCAGTAGTGGTCCAACAAGGAGTGCCAAATGTTTGAACAAACAAACTATCTGCTACATAGCAAACAGAAAGAAAAAGGGTGCGACCATGGAAAATCGCGCAAATAAAATCAGTACAAAAATGTAACTGATTACTGCCGTAGTGAAAGAGAGATCGAGAAGAGGTATCCCAAAATCCATCTTGTGACAGTAACCACATTTAATTAAATAAGAAATATTTGGGATTTAAAAATTTGATCTTCAAATCATTAGACACTGCATGTCACTGTTCAGCTTTTACAGTTAAAGGTGTATGTTCCAGTGAGCAAACATTTATCCAGATGAGCATCAGTGCGCCGCTACCTGTACTAGGATTTGACAATGTTAATTGTTAAAAATAATGATTCGCAAAGAGATGTGGAGCCAAAATATAAGTGTATCTCATATGCTGCACTTTTTAAGAATGAGTATTTTTCAATTGTTACAGTAGCAGCTCTTGAATAGAACATAACATTATGTGTCTATCGGCACATTTTTTGTAACTTTCATGGGATCACTAACCATCACAACTTGAGAAGTTTAGTAGAGATAAAGCTATAATTTCTCACCATGCAAACAAATTGTACATTTTTGTTATGTCATCCGCAAATCTTCCGCGGGCACACAGATAAGCCTTGGTAAGCACCGCGGTGAGTACCCCTGATCCCAGGTCTGTGCGGTTAACGACTTATCTGTCCTATGCCACTCCTACCTGAAGCTGACTTCTTGTTGTTGTTGTTGTTGTTTTCGTCCACTATGTTGCTGTAATACCCTGTTCAACCTGAAAGTTGGTTATAATTGGGGTATATTGTGTGTTTACTTTCTTCGTTGCTAGCCTGTTGTTAGTCCTGAAAAGGACTGGTCCTAAAAAGGACCACTAGCTGCCTGTCAGGATACCTCTTTGCTCTTGTCCATTCGGGGTGTCGTGGCGTGTTCATGGTGTACATTTGTTGTTTTCCTATCTGGCTTGTTAGGTTTCGTGAGTTTTTGCCCTCCTCGTTTCTGCTTCTTGTGTCTTCCTTTTCTCCTGTATCTGGGAAAGCGCCTTTTCTATGATTGTTGGGAGTAGCTCTTCTAGTGTTTCCTCGATGACTTCTTCGTTTGATTGGTCGTTCGTTTTAGTGTCTTTTGTGTTTGATGAAATTTCTTCAATGGTCATTCTTTCTGCCTCTATTTTTTTCAGTGGTTGTTCGTTTCCATCTGTCAGTTCTATCAGCTTCCTGACATCTTCTTCTACCTGCTGTTGAATTCTTTTCATGTCTTGGTGTATTATTTTCATGTCGTTTATGAATTGTTGTTGTTTCGCGCTTTCCGAGCTGTCATGTATTTCTTCACATCTGTCAGTTGAGGTTCTGTTTTTGTGTGGCTGGCGGTTTTCTATCTCCTTTCGCAGTTGTTGTTTCAAATCTCTCACTTCAGTCGTGAGCCGTCTGACTTGTTCCGTTAGGCTGTCTTGGCGCCTATCACCTAGAGTACTTCGACGTCTGGGAGCTATTTAACTATCAACCATCCTTCTCGCCCCACTGTAGCAACCTGTTTTACACAATGAGGTTGGCAGCCCATTATAAGGCCCCCTCTTTCGACATGCCCCAAGAAACAGTAGTTCTATTCTATACAGTATTTGTCAGTAGTATAATATGCGCAACTTAGGTATTATTGTGGTGGCGCGCTGTGGTGGCGCGTGACTTTTATATAAAGAAATGTGGTGGCGCGTTGTGGTGGCGCGTGACTTTTATATAAGGAAAAGGTTGTGGCGCGTTGTGGTGGCGCGTGACTTTTATATAAGGAAAAGGTGGGGTGTGCCTTTTTATATAGTAATATATTAGTTCGGTAATGGCGGGCGTGTTGTTGTTAAGTGTTGTGTATTTATATATTACATATATATAAAAACAATATATATATATATATATATATATATATATATATATATATATATATATATATATATATATATATATATATATATATATATATATATATATATATATATATATATATATATATATATATATATAATATATATATAAATCGAAAATGACGGAAAATTTTAAAAAATCGATAATGTTGGGTAGGTTACTAAGAGGGTTTTTGAAGCGAGTGGAGTCTTTTTGTGCTGGCGTGGGTGACGATGCGTGGGTGTAATGTAGCGGACGGAGTTAGTTAGGGGGATTTTTGTGTGATGTTGGGTGTGTTATTTAGACATATATACATACATATATACATAACAATATAAAAAAATCGATAATGTTGGGTAGGTTACTAAGAGGGTTTTTGAAGCGAGTGGAGGTTTTTGTGCTGGTGTGGGTGACGATGCATGGGTGTAATGTAGCGGGCGGGGTTAGGTTAGAGGGGGATTTTTGTGTGATGTTGGGTGTGTTATTTAGACATATATACATACATATATACATAAAAATATAAAAAAATCGATACTGACGGAAAATATAAAAAATCAATAATGTTGGGTTAGTAGGTTACTAAGGGGTTTTTAAGCATGCGGAGTCTGTTTGTGCTGGCGTGGGGGACGATGTATGGATGTGTTGGGGTGTAGTGAAGTGTTAGATGCTGACTATACTAGGACCAGCGACTAGAGGTGGGAGTGAAGTGTTAGAGATCTGACTATACTAGGGCTAACATCTAGAGGTGGGAGTGAAGATGGGTTTTAGAGACTTGACTAGGTATAGCATCGAGCAATAAAATCTACTCACCCCAATGTCCATCTAGTGTTATGTAAATGACCCGTCCACAGTTGAGGTTTCCAACATAAAAAATAATATCAATATATTTATTTTACAACTATTTAGTTATATATTTATTTTACAACAATGAAGTATATAGTTAATGATCTCTTTTAAAAGAACACCTGAGTTAAAGAGGAAAATATAAAAATCGATAATGGCGGCTTAGGTTACTAAGGGTTTTTTTAAGGGAGCGGGTATTGTTTTTTTGTGCGGGCGAGGATGACGATGTATAGTGGGGTGTAGGTTAGGGGGGATTTTTATGTGTATGACTCAGGAGTGAAGTGTTAGAGACTTGCCTATACCAGGTCTAGCATCAAGAGGTGAGAGTGAAGTGTTAGAGACTTACCTATTTGAGGGCTCGTGTGTGTTCGTGTGTGTGTGTGTGAGTGTGGGCGCTCGCGTGCGTGGTTATGTGTCTGTGTGTGTGGGTGTGCGGATATGCGGGTGTGATATTGTGTGTTTTGGGTTGTAACAGGCGGGTGTACCAGCATCGAGAGGTGGGAGTGACGTATTAGAGACTTGCCTATACTAGGTCTAACATGAATAGGTGGAGTGAAGTATTAGAGACGTCACTATGCTAGGGCCAGTGTTGAGAGGTGGGAGTGAAGTGTTAGAGACTTGCCTATACTAGGACCAACATCTAGAGGTGGGAGTGAAAGAGACGTGTCACTATACTAGGGCCAACGCCTAGAGGTGGGAGTGTAGTGTTAGAGACTTGACTATACCATTTGTGTGTGTGTGTGTGTGTGTGTAGGTCTCTGTTTTTTCGGTGGTAGAATAAAGACATCGGTTGGTGGGAGTGAATTGTTGGAGACATGGCTATACGAGGTTCAGCATGAAGAGGTAAAGTGCAGTGTTAGAGACTTTACTAGGGTCACCATCAAGAGGTGGGGGTGAAGTGTTAGAGAAGTCGCTATAGCAGGGCCAGCAGGAAGAGGTGTGGGTGAAGTGTTAGAGACTTACCTATACTAGGTCTAGCATGAAGAGGTGGAGTGAAGTGTTTGAGACTTGACTGTACTAGGGCCAACATGAAGAGGGGGGTGAAGTGTTAGAGACGTCACTATAGCAGGGCCAGCATCGAGCGCTGTGGAAACAAAGATATTGATTTTGGATCTCTCTGTTGTGAGAAACGCGCAAAAAGTTCGTTTTATGTTTACGCCAAAGATCGATTAGCTCACGTGCAGCTGTTTGGCCACGCGTTCACTGATCAAAGGAAATTAAGAATTTTTTCAGCTGGAAACAGAACCCATATGAATTTTTAATCAAGTGATATTGCTGTCTTCTTTTGTCTGCATTGTCAGGTAGCAATTATGCTAGTTTGATAGCCGGTGGACACCGCGATCAGTTTATCGAGCTACTGGTGAGTGTGGGTTTTTTGTGTACTTGTATTGTGTATGGGTCGACAGTGTGATGTGTTGTGTATTTATACATTTATTTTACAGACAATATTTAGTTATACATATATTTAGTTATACATATATTTAGATATATTACAACAGTTAGACTATTAAAGAGGCCATACCGCAGACTTGTGTAGATTGACCAATTATTGTGGAGGTAGTTTATTCTTAACCAATAACAGGAGATTTTTGTGTATTTCATGAAAGTTTAGGTATAGGTACACTGTCCAAAAGTGAACGCATCAGAACGTTGTTATCTATGTGGATGTGTTGTAGTCTTGTTACAAACAACAACAAGCTGATTTAGACGTAGCTTTAACATTTTTTATTGGAAGAAGTTGTACTTTTACCCTTTTACATGTATATAACAACCGATTTGTTCCAAAACCTTCATACAACTATGTTGATCCTTGACATGAGAAAGAAGGTATTTTTATAAACACTACTAAGTGAATTCCCTTTTTTCCTACCCGCTATAGAATAAAGAGGAAAATATATAAAAAGTAATACATGTTATAGAGGAAGATGACTAAGGAGTTGTGGGGATGATTTTGGTTTTTGTGTTGTGTTGGCGTGTAGGTATTGAGAATATAAGATGATGAGAGGTGCCGTTTGTAATTGTCGGAGGTAGCTATTCTTGTGATATAAAAATATGACAGGGAATTCCCCGTTGTTGGGTGATTGTAACTACATATTGAGACGGGCACTGGGTCACGTGGTAGTTTTCTTTATTATTTATAGTATATCATAAGTAATAAATCCACTCACCCATATAGTGGTATGTAAGTGACCCCAACACACAGCCGTTTTCGCCAACATAAAAAATAATATCAAAAGCTGGACAAGGCCAAATAGACAGTTTTATTGAACACAACCGTAGAGATACATGTCACAGGCAGACTAGCTTATGGCACCAACTAGATCCTCCTTAGTGTTGCAGTCTGTAACTCGAACAATCTTGAGGCCAGTTTCATTCACTTTTAATAAAGTTCAAACACGGGCTTTTACCCTCCCTTGTTTTGGAACCAGATCGATGACCCGCACAAAACATCGCGCGTAAATTTCTGTTCACGTCACAAGGTCAAAACACAATCGATCAACAGTAGAAATTTATAAAAGAAACATTCCTTCGTTCGTGTGTTCGAATCTCCGCGACTTAAGTTTTAACTTTTTTCATACGGGCGACATCTGGTGATAGGTTTTATATTGTCTCCCAAGCGGTTCAAACATACGGCGACCACGGAAAGGTAGTACATTAAATAAATGTAACTAAGTATTTGTTCCAGTTATCAAACGGGTATCTACGTTTTGTCCTGCAATTTTCAAATTTTAGTAAAAAATTTTCTTCCAAGCACCAAAGATGGTCCCAAAATTTTCTCCCAGGCCTGGGCAAAGGGTCCAACCTGTAGGTAAATAGATCAACTGGCAAATACTTCTTTAAATATTTCTTACCGGTGTCAAAATATTTATTACCGTTAGACTTTTAAAGTCTATTTTCCAATAGAAATATGCCTGTGAGATGATAGAAATGTGCCAAAGAGGTGATAGAAATGTACCAATGAGGTGATAGAAATGTGCCTGTGAGGTGATCAAAATGTACCCGTGAGGTGATAGAAATATGCATGTGAGGTGATAGAAATGTACCCGTGAGGTGATAGAAATATGCCTGTGAGATGATAGAAATGTGCCCGTGACGTGATAGAAATGTGCTCGTGAGGTGATAGCAATGTGCCCATGAGGTGATAGAAATGCACCAGCAACTAGAGGTGGAAGGGCGTGTTAGAAACTATACTAGGTCTAGCATCGAGAGGTGGGAGTGAAGTGTTAGAGACATGAACAGAGCCAGCAGCGAGAAGTGGGAGTGAAGTGTTAGAGACTTGACTAGGTCTAGCATCGAGTAATAAAATCTACTCACCCCAATGTCCTTCTAGTGTTATGTAAATGACCCGAACACAGTCGAGGTTTCCCACATAAAAAATAATATCAAAGGCCAGGTTGGACAAGGCCAAATAGACACTTTTATTGAACACAACCGTAGAGGTATATATCACAGGCAGACTAGCTTATGGTACCAACTAGATACTCCTTAGTGTTACAGGTTGCAATCGGGACAATGTCGAGGAAAGTTTCAACCATTTTAAGAAAACCCAACACGCACGTGCTTTTTACCACTCGTTGTTAAACTCGATCGATGGTCTGCGCTCGCGAGGAAAACCTTATCAAATGTAATCGAGGAATGAGTCATACTGTTTGTAGTCGGTTAGGGTGGGTGCCGTCAGCGCTAAGTATAGACTATCGGAAACAAGTTTATCTTCTAGTCCCCAAACATCTCTGCAAAGGTGTCGTAATTTTATCTGAGAGAGTTCTGATGGATAATGGTCCCTTTAGAGTGTAGAATGATAGTGAAGGCTTTGTGAGAATAAGGATTTAGGAAAGTGAGGTAGTAGATTCACCAGTGCTGGGAAGAGTAAGGACAGTCTCATGTACGACAATATTTGTCTCTCAAAACTACTCCTACCACCCTTCTGAACAAACAATTGTTTGTCAGTTCCAGTCGCTCAGGCGCACACACCGATTTGGTGATTCTGGCGCACAATTAACATGAATCACAACTACGATAACAAATATGAGGAATGTTTGATTTGGGCCAGCCTACACAAAATGCTAATAAAGTTTTAATACTTTTATTATCACAAAATCAAGTCACAAATAATTATCAATTTACAGTCAGAAATCAAAGGTTACAGAATACAAATATGACAAAGGGTGGGGGGGGGGGGCGGTTTGAGGAGAAGTATCCAATACACCTTTTCCCGCTTGTATTTACTAACAGACAAGACCCGGTCCCAAAGACGAGAAGGGGGGGGGGTGATTATCAGAGATAGGTAATTTAACCCAATGGTAAATTTATTATTCTGAGGCAAGGGGTTCCAGTGATAAGTGGGTAGAGGAAAAGCTAGGGTTCTCAAATGTTTCCCTTTATTCAACAAAACTTTACGGAAGGGGGGGGGGGAATGAACACAGTTAAACAATCCCGCTAGGAGAAATCCCGTACAATGAATACAATACCCCTTAATACTAGGACGAACTAATTATAAGGGTAAAAAAGATTAAATCTCGTCATTCAAAAACATGCTTGGGCTGGCCAGCACACACAGTCACACACACAGACTTACCAAGTTGTGAATTCTGGCACTTTAGGAATTTTACAACTGCAGCTAATACCGTAGAACAATGGAAATTGTCTTTTTATTTCTTCTGTGTCAGGCCCCAGATTTAACGAGGTGGGCTGGTAGCTAATAGTCTCAAAAATCGCCAGACGGTGAAGCGTAAAGGCTACTGTTGGTTTGTTAGATAAAAGTTCCTAAAGAATGGCACAGGCACTTGGCTAGGTGTGAGGTATGGTGTGGTTTCTAAAATTGGCACAGCTGGTGGATATAACTTTCTTTTGCCGTAATGTCACAAACTACAAAAACACTGAGGTAAGTTCTTCAGGGGGTGGTAAAATCCAATGATTATGCTTGACAGACAGACAGTGTCAGGGAAATCTATGTTCTTCTTCACAAATAGAGCAGTGAGTAAAATATTGCTACTGGCAACTGTTCTTCAAAAATGTTCAGGCAAAGGTAGCTGCAGCTTTGTTAATGAGACTTGCAATTTCTGTGGTCAGAGAGAGTTTGTCATTGATGATATACACAAGGTATGTGTGATGCACGTGGTGTTAAGTCAGCCGCCGCGATGCTGTAATCAGTATCGTGGCGGCCTCCTTAACCGTCCCAGAGTTCCTCTGGTGCCCAGTTAAAACTGGGTCTGCCCTGCCGGGTTGCGCGCGGTGCATCACACATACCTTGTGTATATCTTCAATGGTAAACTCTCTCTGACCACAGAAATTGCTAGTCTCATTAACAAAGCTGCAGCTACCTTTGCCTACCTCACATCACGCTTTTGGGGAAACTCCAAACTCGCAACGATGACCAAAGCTGCAATATATAACGCCTGTATCATCAGCTTACTTTTATATGGCAGTGAGACCTGAACAATATATGCTAAGCAAGAAAGAAGGCTCAATACCTTCCATCTACCGTGTCTGCGTCACCTCCTCGGGCTTTCGTCGAAAGATAAAGTGCCAAATGTCGAGGTGTTTTCACGTCTTCTTCTTCTTCTTCCGTCCTTAGCCAATGACCGGCAAAGCAGTCAGTGGCCATTACGCCTAGTGGCGTCTTAAGGGCAACAGCGAATAGATTTTCTCTGCCGTTGTTCCCATCACGCCTAATGGCGTCTTTAGGGCAACGACAAATCAATCCGTTTGTTGTTGTTTCCATAATCAAAGTGACTGGCAAACGGGTGATCAGCCCGTTGGGGGTTTTCACGTGCTGGCCTTCAAAATCTGTATACCCGGCTGAGACAGGAAAGCCTACGATGGCTTGGTCATATTAGTCGCATGAAAGATGGTCGCCTTTGCAGAGATGTTTGGGGACTAGGAGATAAACTTGTTTCCGATAGTCTATATTTAGCGCTGACGGCACCCACCCTAACCGACTACAAACAGTATGACTCATTCCTCGATTACATTTGATAAGGTTTTCCTCGCAAGCGCAGACCATCGATCGAGTTTAACAACGAGTGGTAAAAAGCACGTGCGTGTTGGGTTTTCTTAAAATGGTTGAAACTGGCCTCGGCATTGTCCCGATTGCAACCTGTAACACTAAGGAGTATCTAGTTGGTACCATAAGCTAGTCTGCCTGTGACATATATCTCTACGGTTGTGTTCAATAAAACTGTCTATTTGGCCTTGTCCAACCTGGCCTTTGATATTATTTTTTATGTTGGATACCTCGACTGTATACGGGTCATTTACATAACACTAGAAGGACATTGGGGTGAGTAGATTTTATTACTCGATGCTAGACCTAGTCAAGTCTCTAACACTTCATTCCCACTTCTCGCTGCTGGCTCTGTTACTGTCTCTAACACTTCACTCCCACCTCTCGATGCTAGACCTAGTATAGTTTCTAACACGCCCTTCCACCTCTAGTTGCTGGCCCTAGTATAGTGACGTCTCTAGAACTTCACTCCCACCTCTCGATGGTGGACATGTTCATGTCTCTAACACTTCACTCCCACCTCTAGATGTTATAACTGTTTGTAAAATATATATTGAAATATGTACGTACAACTGTTGTATAAATAAACAACACATAACACAATACAATACAACACACCGCAACACAACCCACACACACACACGCACGCACGCACGCACACACACTCACATACGCACACCCACGCTCGCGAGCGCTCACACACACACACACCCAGACACTCATGGTCATACTTTACTGAAGAGGTGGTGTGATAACGACAGACACTAGCGCTCATACCTCGTTGAAGGTGGTTTCCATTGTTCCCACCAACTGGGTGTACGTGACAAGACGTGATGAAATGCTTAAACCGTTGGAGAGCGGGCTGAAGACCGCAACTGTAAGTTTTTACCGAGGCCAGCTTTTGTTACACGTGCGAAAATACTTTGGTGAGTCATATCTAAAGTTTCCTACAAAAACCGGTGGTCACATTTCTATCACCTCACGTGTACATTTCTATCACCTCACAGGCACATTTCTATCACCTCACAGGCACATTTCTATCACCTCATGGGCACATTGCTATCACCTCACGAGCACATTTCTATCACGTCACGGGCACATTTCTATCATCTCACAGGCATATTTCTATCACCTCACGGGTACATTTCTATCACCTCACATGCATATTTCTATCACCTCACGGGTACATTTCGATCACCTCACAGGCACATTTCTATCACCTCATGGGTACATTTCTATCACCTCATGGGCACATTTCTATCATCTCACAGGCATATTTCTATTGGAAAATAGACTTAAAAAGTCTAACGGTAATAAATATTTTGACACCGGTAAGAAATATTTAAAGAAGTATTTGCCAGTTGATCTATTTACCTACAGGTTGGACCCTTTGCGCAGGCCTGGGAGAAAATTTTGGGACCATCTTTGGTGCTTGGAAGAAAAGTTTTTACTAAAATTTGAAAATTGCAGGACAAAACGTAGATACCCGTTTGATAACTGGAACAAATACTTAGTTACATTTATTTAATGTACTACCTTTCCGTGGTCACCGCATGTTTGAACCGCTTGGGAGACAATATAAAACCTATCACCAGATGTCGCCCGTATGAAAAAAGTGAAAACTTAAGTCGCGGGGATTAGAACACACGAACGAAGGAATGTTTCTTTTATAAATTTCTACTATTGATCGATTGTGTTTTGACCTTGTGACGTGAACAGAAATTTACGCGCGATGTTTTGCGCGGGTCATCGATCTGTTTCCAAAACAAGGGAGTGTAAAAGCCAGTGTTTGAACTTTATTAAAAAATAATGAAACTGGCCTCGAGATTGTTCGAGTTACAGACTGCAACACTAAGGAGGATCTAGTTGGTGCCATAAGCTAGTCTGCCTGTGACATGTATCTCTACGGTTGTGTTCAATAAAACTGTCTATTTGGCCTTGTCCAGCTTTTGATATTATTTTTTATGTTGGCGAAAACGGCTGTGTGTTGGGGTCACTTACATACCACTATATGGGTGAGTGGATTTATTACTTATGAAATACTATAAATAATAAAGAAAACTACCACGTGACCCAGTGCCCGTCTCAATATGTAGTTACAATCACCCAACAACGGGGAATTCCCTGTCATATTTTTATATCACAAGAATAGCTACCTCCGACAATTACAAACGGCACCTCTCATCGACTTATATTCTCAATACTTACACGCCAACACAACACAAAAACCAAAATCATCCCCACCACTCCTTAGTCATCTTCCTCTATAACATGTATTACTTTTTTATATTTTCCTCTTTATTCTATAGCGGGTAGGAAAAAAGGGAATTCACTTAGTAGTGTTTATAAAAATTCCTTCTTTCTCATGTCAAGGATCAACATAGTTGTATGAAGGTTTTGGAACAAATCGGTTGTTATATACATGTAAAAGGGTAAAAGTACAACTTCTTCCAATAAAAAATGTTAAAGCTACGTCTAAATCAGCTTGTTGTTGTTTGTAACAAGACTACAACACATCCACATAGATAACAACGTTCTGATGCGTTCACTTTTGGACAGTGTACCTATACCTAAACTTTCATGAAATACACAAAAATCTCCTGTTATTGGTTAAGAATAAACTACCTCCACAATAATTGGTCAATCTACACAAGTCTGCGGTATGGCCTCTTTAATAGTCTAACTGTTGTAATATATCTAAATATATGTATAACTAAATATATGTATAACTAAATATTGTCTGTAAAATAAATGTATAAATACACAACACATCACACTGTCGACCCATACACAATACAAGTGCACAAAAAACCCACACTCACCAGTAGCTCGATAAACTGATCGCGGTGTCCACCGGCTATCAAACTAACATAATTGCTACCTGACAGTGGAGACAAAAGAAGACAGCAATATCACTTGATTAAAAATTCATATGGGTTCTGTTTCCTGCTGAAAAAATTCGTAATTTCCTTTGATCAGTGAACGCGTGGCCACACAGCTGCACGTGAGCCAATAGATCTTTGGCGTAAACATAAAACGAACTTTTTGCGCGTTTCTCACAACAGAGAGATCCAAAATCAATATCTTTGTTTCCACAGCGCTCGATGCTGGCCCTGCTATAGTGACGTCTCTAACACTTCACCCCCCACCTCTTCATGTTGGCCCTAGTACAGTCAAGTCTCAAACACTTCACTCCACCTCTTCATGCTAGACCTAGTATAGGTAAGTCTCTAACACTTCACCCCCACCTCTTCCTGCTGGCCCTGCTATAGCGACGTCTCTAACACTTCACCCCCACCTCTTGATGGTGACCCTAGTAAAGTCTCTAACACTGCATTCCACCTCTTCATGCTGAACATCGTATAGCCATGTCTCTAACACTTCACTCCCACCAACCGATGTCTTTAATCTACACCGAAAAAACAGAGACCTACACACATATCAGTATTAGACAGCTGAAATATTTAGGTCATGTTGAAAAACATAACAACTTGCTGAAAACCATAATGGAAGGAAGAATTGCAAGACAGCACTGTGAGTAGGAGGGTGACCCCTAGAGATAGACAGCGGTGTGGGTAGGAGAATGACCCCAAGAGATAGACAGCGCTGTGGGTAGGAGGATGACCCCAAGAGATAGACAGCGCTGTGGGTAGGAGAATGACCCCAAGAGATAGACAGCGCTGTGGGTAGGAGGATGACACCAAGAGATAGACAGCGCTGTTGGTAGGAGGATGACCCCAAGAGATAGACAGGAAAGATTGCACCTTCATGACACGTGACAGAAGACTTTGGAAATCCATTGCAGCCGACCTTCGTTGTAAAGATGGCAGCTGATAATGACGATGATGAAAAATGAAAACTGGATAACCATCGATAGACATCACACCCTCTGTGCTAGGCTTATGTCATTAATAATAATAATAATAATAATAATAATAATAGCCCCTTCAGTCATATCTGACTTTGGGAAAGCGTCACGTCAAAGCGTCACTGACGTGAAAGGCCTCAGCTGATTATTTTCGTAATGTTCCTTTCGACGTTTTCTCCTCTCTTCTGCATGTTGTCTGAGCTTCTTTTCGTCCAATCTGAGGTGGCGCCGTAGATAGCATAGCCACTTGGTGCGATCGGCAGCTTCATCCTCCCAGGTTACTGGATTTATGTCCAGAGCCCTCCTATCTCTCTTGCACTCATCTTTGAATCTCAGCTGCGATCGCCCAACTGTTCTTTCGCCATACGGACAACTGGTAGATGGCTTATGTCATTGGAAAGTAGGTTACAAGGGATTTTAATTGAAAGATGAAAAGAATGAAGTGGCAACAACTTTGAAAAAAAAAAAAAAAAACGAACTCACTTAATAATAATAATAATAAATTCTTTAAGCACCAAACACGGCGCATAAGGCAGAAACCAGTGCTCTCCAGGTTGTTCGTTGTGACGCCACTCCTCTTAGCTCTTGCACATTATTTAGGCCCAACGTTCTTCCTTCTCTTATTATTGTTCTTCTGAGTGTTTCTTTTGGTCTTCCTTTTTTCCTCTTACCCTCAGGAACCCAAGTGAGCGCCTGTAGTGGTATTCTGTTGTTTTGCATTCGTAGGACATGACCGATATATATGACCATCGTCTTTTCCTTATATAGTCGGAGACATATTTCTGCCTAGAGTCTTCTCTTATTTGTCGATTAGTCTTGAATTCTTTCCAACTGATGTTCATGAGTTTTCTAAGACATTTGTTCTCGAATGTATTCAGCTTGTTCTCCAATGATTTTGTTATTTTCCAACTTTCACAGCCGTATGTTAACACTGAGATAACATTTGAATTAAACAGACGAAGCTTGGTATGTATATTCAATGATCGTAATTTCCAAATGTTAGATAATCTATTGAAGGCGCTAGCTGCCAAAGCAATTCTAGTATGAATTTCTCTTGTTGTGTCACCATCCTGAGTCATTTTACTGCCTAAATAATTGAAACTTTCAACTTTCTGTAGTTTTTCCCCGTTCAAAATGATATCAAAGGTCTCATTAGAAAAGTTCATAGCTTTAGTAACTCACTTACCATCGAGCAAACCACACGAATCTTTTATGGCCCACATCGAATGTTGGCATCATTAAAAAAAAAAAGGTTAAGGTAATCACAAAGCCGATACTACCGTAGCGGTGTGATGAGGTAGAGACCTCACTATACTGGGTCACAGCAGTTGGGTTAAACGCAGGCTCGGCCTTAGTAATTGCTGGACCCGATGTGGATACTGGACTTAAGATTGTAGGTTGTTTTGTTGTAACACGCTTTATGTCAACAAACAGCTAATAAAAGCGTCAGACTGGCAGAGTAGATAGAACGATGGTCTCTGTCGGCGAATGTACCGGGTTTGATTCACGGTATCGACCCACTTCAGTCTGCCCAGCTGTCAATTAGTACCTGAATTTGCACTTGAGTTAAGAAAGGAAAGGCAGCGAGGGAGGGAACTGGTTACCCCATCTCTCTATGCTGGACCTAGTATTGTGAAGTCTCTAACACTTCACTCCCCTACGGCCGCATCTGCTATGGGACTACCTTTTTTATCGCTAATAAATATATATTGTTTTATTTTTTTTAATACAATGCAGTACCGGTAGCATATACTTCCGATATCCAATTAGAAATAATCTTCGTTTCATATTTGTTTCCAAGGCTGTAGTCAGAACCCAAAAGCGGGATCCGATTGGGTCAAATAAGTTAAATCGACCTAAGGCCGGTTGACCTTGAACGGTTATCTTCCGTAATTATAATATATTAAAATACGAAACTACACATGTTCGATCATTAAGAAATAAAGTTTGATAGCGGCAATTTGATCAAGGGTTATTGTGTTTATCGTGAGCATTATGTAGGCGTGTGAAGAGGATGTAGTCAAGCTTATTTACAAAAATAATAACACTACACATACCAGCTTTGCCCTTACCTTGCTCAAGCGCAAAGCCAAGTACGAACGAACGAACGAACGAACGAACGAACTTTATTTTCAAAGGGTTAAGAATTGGGCACGCAGGCCCGTCTGACATTCTGCCCTTCCTCTCTCTCTCTCATCATGTATACTTACTAATATCCTTTCATCCTCACATTTACTTTAAGCATTATTAAGGCATTTATCATTATAAAAGTAATATTACATTTGCAATAATCATCATAATTAAAGTGTTTTTAAAATAAAATAAAATAATTAAAAAAAAAAAAAAAAAAAAATTAATAGTAATAATGAATTTGAAAAATAAATAAATAAATATAAAAAAAATAAATTTAAAAAAAAAAAAAAAAAAAAAAAAAAAAAAAAAAAAAAAAAAAAAATTCTTCGTACTGTAAATTAGTGATTTGAGACATATTCAGAGGTATGTTATGAGAACTTGTAAAATGTTCATACGGTGTTCAACTGAATGACTCAGGGACTTTTTTTTTTTTTTTTTTAGGTTCATCAAGATGAGGTGGGTAGACAGTTACTTTCCATTTTCCTTTCCATTTCCTTTGCGTCCCAAACTCAAGACCAGAATCAGACTAGGTAGATAGTTAGATAGACATATACGAAAGCAATTAATTTGCCAAGGGTTGAAAATCGGACACAGTCCACTCTTGCATTCTTCCATCCTCTTGCTCATCTTTTATTACTGTTACTCAACATTCTCCAGCGTACTGAAAGTATTAATTTAAGGACAGTGCAACATTACAAGGAAGTATAACAGCATACATTAACAGTACCTGATCATAAAATAAAGAATATAAGTTATTAAGAATATAATATTAAGAATAAGTATATTGTAATGAAAACTAGATCATCAGAGCCTCCATACAGTATATTAGATAAAAGTACAACACAATCAGTTAGGGTGGCATATAATCAGCACTCATAAAGTATTTGAATAGTATACGATTGTATGAGTAAGGACTGTGCGTGTTTTTCAGGTCATTGGGAAGATTGTTCCAAAGATGAGCAGCTGAGTAAGCCAAACTAGTTTTAAATAGGTCAAGCCTGGGCTTGGGTACCTGTAATTTATTTAAGCGCTGACTACGTCTGTCATTGTATTTTAAAAGCGGCCAAAGATACTTTGGAGCATTCTGTGACAGGATTTTGTGAATAAATTTCCCTTTGTTAAAGAGGAAGCGCTTCCTGAGGGGTAATATTTGAAGATAATTATATAAATCTATACAATGTGATTGGTGTTTATCAGCAACAAGGCGCATTGCGCGTTTTTGAAGCGAGTGGAGCCTTCTTGTGTTGGAGACAGAACAACCATCCCAGATTGTGGAACAATAGTCTAGATGCGTTTGTATATGAGATATGTAGAACATTTTCCTTGCCTCTTCATCCAGGAAATGTTTAATTTTGGCTAATTGGTAAACTTTTTGTGCTGTTTGCTTTGTGAGTGCATGTACATGTGAGTTCCAACTTAGGTGTTGGTCAACAGTGATACCTAGAGTTCTGTGTTCATTTACGTTTTCAATTAGTGATGTTCCAATGAAGAGCTGAAGTGTTGTTTTCTGCAAGTTTTGTAGTTTTTGTCTGGTTGATATTAACATACATTTTGTTTTACTAATATTTATTTGCATGCGATTCTCGTTGCTCCACGTAGTAAGATTATGTGTATCGTTTTGTAAAGATTGTTCTAGTGTGGTGCAACATTTATCACTAGTATAGACAGTACAGTCATCGGCAAAAAGGTCACATGATGAGTGTTTGAAATATAGAGGAAGATCATTAATGTATACGGTAAATAGAAGAGGGCCGAGAATAGAGCCCTGAGGAACACCTGTATGGACAACGGTTGGGGTCGACAAGGAATTATTGTAAGAGACTATTTGTTGTCTGTCTGACAGGAACGATTTAATTAACTTTACCAGCTTAATATTTACTTTCATTGTTTCTAATTTTCTGATTAAAATAAAGTGATCTATCATATCAAATGCTTTTTTGAAGTCTACAAATATTGCTCCACATATATTATCGTTATTGATGTTTAGGTGCCAATTGTCTATCATCTTTGTTAAGTACCCGTTAAGAGCTGGGTAGACTAGAGCGTTGACATTACCTAGTTTCAAACCTGGTAACATTGCGTCGAGACGCAAGTTTTCTGACCATTCTAACACTCGATCACTGGCTTCCTAGCTCCGTGGTCCATGGAGGTGGGATTTTTTTAGACCCGTAAACGGCGCCCGGGGTCGACCCATCCTCATGAATTGGGTACCAAAGCAACTCTGGGTTAACTCTTTAAGTCCCAAGCAAAAAGCAGGGTTTGGCCCAAACAAAAACGGCTACCACAGTGCTTTTTTATTGTTGTTATTGTTTGGAAAAAAAATATTTTTTAATGTTCATATGCATAAATACGAGTTATTTAAAATGAAAGTACTTCAGTATTTTCTGTTGGAAATGACGTTTTGGGTTGTTAACATTGGAACAGAGCTCTAGACAGGAGCAAAAAATCCGAAGCCACTTAAATGGCTCCTGGGCCAAATAGGTCTAAACCCTGAGCCAATATAGTGGCTCTTGGGGCTTAAAGAGTTAAGACGGCCGGCGTGGTGCTGACCACATCACCCCTAGTGTGCCGATGGTCAAGAAAAAATAGATCTAACACCATATTCCCAATATGCCTCAAGGGGCGTGTAACAGGATTCTTTACCTTTACCTACCACTCGATGCCATGGCGTCATCATAATAATAAAATAAAGAAAATTACTTAGAAGACATGCATATCTTTATTTGCTCTCACTCTGCATTATCCAGCTGTCCTTGTCTGCAGTTTTTTAAGTTTCCTATTGCGCTCAAGCCTAGATTTTTATTTTTGAAAATAATATTGGCAGTCGTGTCTTGTCGTGTTTAATTTGTACTTCAAATATCAGGGATCAAACAAATCCATAAGCATTGAGCAAAGGTAAATAGGAAATCAGCACTAGACAGTCAAACTACACATTTAGTATTAAAATGAGCATGTTTACCCGTTACAAGAATGACGGGAGAAGTATTAAAGCTAACATCTTAAACGTTCAACATCTGAAGTACATTTAGAAGACTGAGAAGTCGGAACAGGTGAAGATAATGTAGTTTGACTGATTACTTAACAGCTCTTTAACCACAACTTATTTTTTTAAATGTAAGGTTATTTTTACAAGGTTTGCCTTGATAGTGTGATAAGAGGTTTAGATGTTATTAATTATAGAATATCCTGGACAAATCGATGTATCAGAAGATACCAGGATAGTGCCAGATAAGAGACTGGTCTTATAAGAAATACTCCCTTCTCTGAAAAGAGCAAGGGTGTATAGACAATCAAGGTGAGGTCCAGCTATGTAAGTTCCCAGAGTAAGGAATGATGATGATGAAGTTCTCTGGGTCCCTATCTGCTACCTCTTGAGATCTCACCAAGAGTATGTTAACTGTGTGTTGTTATTTGACAAAGTGTCTAGGGTAATGCATTTTCACAGTTATGAATTTCAAAACAGAACTTTAACTTTAATGAAATTTAAGCAAGACTGTTTGAAAATAGATATATTTACAATTTATTATTCCTGTACCTCAATCTTGTTGGGACAGGAATTCTCAAAAATCAAGAAAAGGTTATTTACATGCAAAAATAAATATTTTTGGAAACTCTGTCCATTTGTGTACAGCAAAAAGTCACTGGAATGAATATACCCACAGTTCTTGATATTATCATTAATTCTATACTGTAAGGTCTGTTATTTTCATCACTCCCAGGTGGTATATTTTTATAGGTGAAATTTTGTTTTAGGATGAGGTATCAGTGCCTTTATAAAGGACTTATCTGTAAAAGGATTATTGCAGCTGTTTTGTTGATCTTAGGCCTGTACCCCAACGCTGTGACTCCTGACTGAAGAAAAAGAGCTAGCTTCAAATTGTAGTATGAGCACTCACTCCAACATGTTCTTCCTTTCAGGCTACTGCAGCAACGAGGTACTTTGTAATACAACCTGAAATAAGAAGGACAATCCCTTCTATGTAACATCTGCCTCTATCAATTTCACCTCTAAACTGTATTAATACCTACCTAGGTCAGCCTTCAAGGCTGAAGGCAAAAACAAAAATCAGAAGGGTCACTATAAGAGACTTGTTGTTCGCTGATGATGCTGCAGTCGTCACTCAAAGCCAACAGGAGCTTCAGAACTTGATGAATCGCTTCACTAAAGCATGCAAGGACTTTGCCCTCATAATAAGTCTAAAGAAAACGAATGTGCTGAGTCAGGATGCGGGTGCTGCACCAGTTATCACTATCGATAACTATGAATTGGCAGTGGTGCACCAATTCACATACCTAGGGTCTACCATCAATGACAAACTCTCACTGGATACAGAAATCGACAGCCGCATTGGCAAAGCTGCAGCTACCTTTGCCCGCCTCACATCGCGTGTTTGGGGAAACTCCAAACTCACAATGAAGACCAAAGCTGCGGTATATAATGCCTGCGTCACCAGCACACTCCTATATGGCAGCGAGACCTGGACGACCTATGCTAAGCAAGAAAGAAGGCTCAATACCTTCCATTTACGGTGTCTACGCCGCATCCTCGGCATTTCGTGGAAAGATAAAGTGACAAATGTCGAGGTGTTGTCACGTGCTGGCCTTCAAAGTATGTATACACTGCTTAGACAGCGCAGACTTCGCTGGCTTGGCCATGTTCGCCGCATGGAAGATGGTCGCATCCCAAAAGATATCTTCTACGGACAATTGGCAGATGGCAAGAGAACAGTTGGGCGACCACAGCTGAGGTTCAAAGATGTGTGCAAGAGAGATATGAGGGCACTGGACATGGATCCAGCAACATGGGAGGATGAAGCTGCCGATCGCACTAAGTGGCGATGCTATTTACGGCGCCACCTCAGATTGGGCGAAGAGAGGCTCACACAACAAGCAGAGGAGGGGAGAAAACGTCGAAAGGAGCACCAGGAAAATAAGCAGCTGAGGGCTGTCACCTCAGGGGCGCATTCCCATAGTCAGTTATGACTGAAGGGGCTATTATTATTATTATTATTATTATTATTATTATTATTAGGTCAACCACTTGTGCTAACAAGTCGCACCAGACCTTAAATTCTGTTATCTACACTCAGCTTGGTGTAATCAGTCTTCTTCAGTATTTATTCTATGTTAATGTCCCTCCTTCCTGTTTGTCTTCCATACAATAGTCATGGTGGATACAATATTGCTTGTGACCTGTTGATTACTTCATTCGAACATTCCCTATATGTTTTCACATGTTATTTGAACAGTTTGTCATTCCAAAAGACAATATCAATTTATTAATACTGCACTTACAGTCGCAAATTTGTAAAGCCAATTGGCAAACATTTTACACAATATCACTCCAAATAAGCCTGCTATAGGCCCATTCCTACTTAGGTCGTCGTGATATCATTTTTCGCAGCGAAAAAAATATGGCACACAATAGCCTGTTACTTACAGGACTAATAAATATGCAAATAAAATTATCTGTCTTACCCTCAAGTAAAGAATCTTCACACACACAAGCTGCCCGACAGTAAAGGGCTGTAGCACTAAGCTTTTCAGTACAGACGGCAAAGGCTTGTCCTTCTGTCTCTTTCAATAATGTCAGCTTGGTATGGAAGCTTTTTCGTCAATGGCGGACTTTACAAGCAGTTGTTAATTTTTATCCCACTACACCCGACCAATCAGATGACGAGTCAAAAAAAAGTTAACTATTTCCTAGGCTATAGAATTTGAGCAGTTTTAAGCGTGTTTGTCTAATCTGACCGAATTAGTTTATTTTATATCATAGTTATTTGTGAACCGATTTTAATTATCAAAAGTGATAAGTAAACGGCCAATTATTATCTATCGTTCTATATAGCTTTCATTTAGTTATTCCTTTGCATTCAAATGGGGTTAATTTTTTTGTAATTAAATTTGATCTTAACCTGATGTGAAATATTACTAAATTAAATTTTTCTAAGTTGAGATAATTTTTCTATGATGGGATTTCTATGTGTATATGTTAAGCATTATCAGCGCTATAATTTGAGATATCCCTTTTATTTTAATTATCTTTAGTTATCGAGAAATAAATTATTTAAGTTCGGTCAAAAACCCAAAATAGGCATTATTTCCACTTCAACCAAAAATTTTCTTGTCCTTACCAAAAAAAAAAAGAGGTAACGATTTGATTGGTTGTTAAATTTTACTACGTCCTTCGATAAATATTGGGATGGGTGTGAAAGAGAGAGAGAGAGAGAGAGAGAGAGAGAGAGAGAGAGAGAGAGAGAGAGAGAGGGGGGGTAACTTTTTACTTGTTTTCTTAGAAAAATTCAAATACTCTTAATTAAATGTTGGCGGTAAATTTGACTGGACCCTCAGACAAATTTCAAATACTGTAGTTATTTATAGATTTTAAATAAGTTAGCTAGTACGTTTTAAGCGGGGAATTTGAGCGTGTTGTCATACGGATTCACTTCACTACAGATAGCCAATGTAAAAGATAAGGCAAAGGATCCCGTTAAACGCCCATTGAGGCATATTGGGAATATGGTGTTAGACCCATATTTTCTTGACCATCGGCACAATAGGGGTGATGTGGTCAGCATCATGCCGGCCGCCTTAACCTTTCCAGAGTTGCGCTGGTACCCGATTCATGAGGCTGGGTCGAGCCCGGAGCCATTTGTGGGCTAAAAATTCCCACCTCAACTGGGGATCGAACCAAGGACCACCGAGCTAGGAAGCCAGTGCACTAACCAATGCGCTACCGTGGCTCCTTGATAGCCAATGTACTGAACTTTAAGATTGTCTGGGTTACTTCCTCGCGTGAGCGCTGCATAAAGTTGACAATGAGCCTTCAGGTAGCGTCACGGGAAGGATATAACTATCACTCCTTTGGGTATGTCGTAAGACGTAATTTATTTGAGATTTTGCTTGAAGCTGGCAACATCATCATGCAAAACAGATTGCTACAGAATACACAACTGCCTTGAAGCAGGCCTCCCTCAAGAAGACCAGCAGCGATTTTGGCCCCTGCATAGAAACAAAACTGAAATGAAGGATGGTGCTGCAGGCATATCAGCTAACAGTGGAACATATGACATTTATTCATTCATAGCAATGCTGATTCCTATGGAGAATATCAATCAGTCAATACCTTATAGTTCCCTATGGAGCATAGGCCTTCAACAAACACATGCCAAGTCTTCCTGTTCCGTGTCATCGGCTCAAGTTCTTTCCATGTTTTACTCATCATTTTTACTTTTGTCACCAGCTCTCTTCTCCATGTGTTTTTTGGTCTACCGCTACCTCTCTTCCCCCTGGGAATTCCAGAACAAGGATTGCCTTGTAATGCTATCAGCAGGTTTCCTCAATGTGTATCCTATCCATCGCCAGCGTCTTCTTCTCATCATTATTCCACTGGTAATTGTCTGGTATAAAGATAACGCCTTTAAGAAGTTCACCATCTTGTCCTGTGCCATCCCTTTCAGATCTTTAAATACTTTCTTTATCCCTTTCATATCTGTCTCCACTTCCCGCCTCCGTGTATGTTTTTTTCTTCTCACACTAGGAATTATAGAACCATCGCTGCCTTGTAATGCTACCAAATGATTTTCTCAGAGTGTGGCTATCCAACGCTAGCGTTATTTTCCCCCCTCACATCCTGCTTTGCTGGCGCTAATGGGGTTTTTTTGTTGTTGTCAGTTTCACATTGAACATTTTCTTATTCCAGCGTGGTCCAACTGCTGTCCCGCGAGCCAAATGTGGACCGCGTAATACTCTTTTTGTGGCCCGCGCCCATACACAAAAAATATTTCTTTAATTAAACGGTATAATTAATAATTTTATGATTAGACTCAAAACGTCCGGTGGAAAGCAATGCGTTACTACCTGCAGTCAGCATCCAAAACCGGTTGACTGACATTGATATCGAGACTCTTGTTACAGTAAATCCACACCCTCAAACTTCCCATTAGGAGGTAAGAATAAAACTAAAATTATTTAAATAGGAATTCAATGCTCGTTGTCATTTATTTTGTATTTTATTTTTAATTTAGCACTCTTCGATTTTTATCCATTTTTCACTGAGCTTTTACAATTTTATTTTAAATATTTTTTAAAAATCATGATTAGCCCGTGAACTTTAAACTTTTGGTTTATGTGGCTCTCGGGGTAGAATAAGTTGGATCACCCTGACTTATACCATAACCATAACCAGATTACAACTTGGTGTGTCTTTAAATATGTGAGGCCTGAATTAATGCATTAATAAACCAATTAATTTGAGAAAGGTAGTAATTAAAAGAAAATATTGTTAGTAAATTCAAAATATGCACCTTGCTGAAACAAAACATGCTCCGTTTAGCTGTTGGGGAGGTAGGGGATGATCCCCTGAGGAGATAAAGAAAGAATGGGCCAACTGTTCCGTAAAGCATGTTGTAAAAGTCGACTAGGGGGTCGCAGTGGCGTCCGCCTCTAATGTTAAAGGTTCCGGGTTCGTTCCCAGTACAAGGAATATAATTGGTGAAATTTTTTCAGAACCAGTTGTGACGGGTGGGGTGAATACGGGTGGATCTAGAAATGTCGTGACTCAAGCAACAAACATACACCACCGTTTGGCTCGACTGTCCAGGTAATAATTTATGATAAAACAACTCTAACGGCTAGTTTAATCTTCATAAATTTATATAGCAAAACAAGTCACAATGAGCGTAGGGCCATCATGGTCACAGGAGACATATACAATCCGTTGTATTTCACAACCACTCCGGTACTCAGAAAAACTACATCAACAAACTACTTCATAAATAAATTTGCTTCACAACATCACTGGACCTTTAATCCCACCCTTCTCTTCTCTAACCATCCACCCTTCTCTTCTCTAGCCATCCACCCTTCTCTTCTCTACGCTACTCGCTGTCTACTGTCTACCAACATACATGCCTGTCCATTTGTCTCATTCCCTTCATGTTCACAAAACACGCGAAACTCTTACACACTTCACTGAGCATCATTTAATCGTGTATAGCTTGCAGCTTGGCTGAATTCCAGCTCACAACATCGCTCGTGGCAATAATACCACAGAGCAAACATACGAAACTCACTACAACTTAACATACCAGCTAAGCTCTAACTGGAGCAGAGGATCATTCATACAAGTAAACAAACCCAAAAACACTCCTTGACACCAGTTGTTGCTAATGATGTCATACTCCTCCCTGATCTTCTGGGTAGTGAGATCGGATGCCTAGCCTTCTTGGATAAAGGAAAAACAAAAAACAGAAGGTCCATTGTGCAGGTGGCGTAAGTTAAAAATTCTCGGCAGATGGATATCGTAAAGAGTAGGCCATATGGCCGCTTCCCTGGCAACATTTTAAAATTAGGAAACCTACCAACCTCAGAAACATTTATAGAATGTATGATTCCTGTAAACATATATTGGGATCCTTGCCGGTGCTACGGAGTTCGTACACTGTGCTGAGACCCTCATTGTATGATCTAAGGGAGGAGATCAGAGCACTGATGAAGTTGTCCGTGTGCAATGAAGATGGTCCTTAAAAACTAAACAAAACTAAACAAAAAAAAACTAAACCGTTTTTATCTTTGACGAGTCTGTTCGCCTGCTTATATTTCCATGTTAGTTTGTGTGTGTTGTTGTACAGGTCCCTCATATTTCCTTTGGCTGCAGCTTCCTTTGCTTCCCTTGTCAACGCCTATATACAAGGGGATTGACATAAGTCTTGGGCCTGACCATGAAAGACATGTCACAGAGAGCTGAAACTTTGTATAGTGTTTATTACTTTTCAATATAGCCACCGTCTGAATCGACACACTTCTGCCATCTCTGCTTGACCTTGAAAAGACCTTGGGAGTAGAACACCCTATTTTTCAAACTAAACCAGTCATCACATGCCAGTATAACCTCTTCATTGCTGTCAAAATGATTTCCTTTTAGCTGTTTTTTAAGATTTGGGAATAGAAAAAAGTCTGATGGAGCCAAATCTGGAGAATATGGTGGGTGTGGAAGAATTTCAATGTTCAAATCGTTGGCTGCTAGCTGCACAAGCCGTGCTTTGTGAGAGGGCGCATTGTCTTGAAGCAAAGGAAGATTTTGAGTGCGCGTTATCCCTCGTTTCCTGGTCACAACCTTTCTTAGTTTTGTGAGAAGATCTGCATAGTACTGTCCATTAACTGTGTTGCCACGAGGCAGATAATCTTTCAAAAGGACACCTTTGCCGTCCCAAAACACAGTCAGCATCACTTTTCCTGCAGATTTCTGCGCCCTCGGCTTGACAGGTGTTGGGGAGCCCGGGGTTTTCCATTGCATGCTGGCAATTTTGGATTCGGGGTCATAATGGTGTACCCAAGTCTCATCTACTGTCACCATGGTCTCCAAAAAATTTTTTGACTGACACTTTTTGAGCAACTGTTGACAGCAATTTACCCTCGTTTGCTTCTGTTCATGTGTCAACAGTCGCGGAACCCAGCTTGCACACACTTTTCTCATGTTCAGTCTGTTGTGTAAAATTCTATAAACTGTTCTTTCATTTAGTTTTACTCTACTAGCTATCTCCACAATTGTAATTTTTCGATCCTGGTCAATGATTTTCTCCACTCTTGTTGCATTTTCATCGTTGCACTCCGAGGCTGGTCTACCAGATCTTGGCAGATCAGCAACATTTGAGCGGCCGCACTTAAACTGTTGATTCCAGTTTTTTTACCGAAGTATATGAAGGACAAGAATCACGAAACACTGGTTCCATCTCCCTGTGTATTTCTGTAGGTGTTTTTCCCTGAAACATCAGATATTTTATCACAGCTCTGGCCTCCTTCTTTTCCATTGTTTTGTCAAATCTTTGGAGCAGCAGATCCGGTCAATAGGGTACATTGCGCAGTGCACCGTAGCGGGAAAACCCATTAAAGAAACAAACGCGTACTTTACACATTCAGTGCAAATATGATGAACTTTAAATGTGCCAAGTTTCATCTTCCTCCTGTGACTCCTTCATGGTCAGGCCCAAGACTTATGTCAATCCCCTTGTATATATATTTCTTCTTGTATCTTTTGATGTTTCTTCTTACTTCTTTGTTTGCTTCTATGAACTCTTCATGAGCCTTGTCTTCTGAGCATTTGGTTTTGCTTTCTTCTATTTACTTTCTTGTTATCTTGTTGATGAAGTAATCATGGAGTTGTTCGTGTGCAGTGAAGATTATACTTAAAAACCAAACCAAACCAAACCAAAAGGCGGTAAATATGAGATTGTGCGTGATGCTGGCAACTTGATCATATAAAACACACTGCTATAGACGCCACTTTTGCAAGATCACATGAATGCTTTAGTGCATGCTTCATGCAAGAAGATAAGCAGAAGTGATTTCCTCGTCTGACCTGAGAACACGTGGAACAAGCTCAATTTCCAGACCACTTAAACCGCTCTAATCTCTATTCAATAAAGTTTACATTTAAAATTGAAAAGCATAAAAACATTACATTTAAATATTTGAAAATCTTACAGGAGTTTCCTCTCGGGTTCCGGGATTGAAACCTTGGAGCGTAACCCTTCAGTCTACCGAACTGTACCTGTCTCCGCT
This sequence comes from Oreohelix idahoensis, assembly GCA_024509875.1. Lineage (NCBI taxonomy): Eukaryota > Metazoa > Mollusca > Gastropoda > Stylommatophora > Oreohelicidae > Oreohelix > Oreohelix idahoensis. The sequence goes on from JAMPIV010005507.1 coordinate 112,079, forward strand.
CTTATGTTAAGAATAGCAACTGCAGCAAGGAACAAACTGGTCATCCCCATCTCATAAAAAAGTTGGGTCTAGTATTGTGAAGTCTCTAACACTTCACTCTCCTACGGCAGTATCTGTTATAGGACAACCTTTACGTTATCTTTTAAAAAAGTAAACAAAATTATTACGCAAACACTGGAACTTTCTCGTCGCCACTAGGTCAAACGAACAAACGAACGATCGAACCATCGAACGAAAGTAGAAACGTACGAAACAAAGAGCGAACGAACAAAAAAAAAATAAACGAACAATGAAATATCGAATGAACAAAGGAACGAACGAACAAACGAATAAAATAACGAATGAACGAACGTATGAGCGAGCGAATGAACGAACGAATAAGCGAACGAAAATACGAACGAATGAACAAACGAACTAAGGAACGAACAATCGAACGAATAAACGAACGAACAAACAAACGAACGAATAAACGAACGGACGAATGAGTGAACGAAGGAAGAAACGATCAAACGAACGAATAAGCAAGCGAACGAACGATCGAATAAACGAACGAACAAACAAACGACTAAATGAACGAATAAACAAACGAACGAAGGAAGCAACAAATAAACGAACGAACAAACAAACGACTAAATGAACGAATAAACAAACGAACGAAGTAACAAACAAATGAACGAACGAACAAACAAAGGACTAAATGAACGAATAAACAAACGAACGAATGAACAAAAAAATAAACAAACGAACAAACAAAGGAATAAATGAACGAATAAACAAACGAACGAAGGAACAAACAAATAAACAAACGAATAAACAAAGGAATAAATGGACGAATAAACAAACGAACGAATGAACAAACAAATAAACGAAGGAATGAACGAATAAACGAACGAATGAACAAATCAACAAACGAACGAAATAAGCAACGAACAAACAAACAAAATCTTGACTTCATCAGGGTAAAGAAATAGACGCACGTAGTCTACGAGGGACGCCGAAGAGATAAAGAAAGAATAGAAATGCTGCACCATAAGGCATGTCGTACAAGGCGACTAATATGTGGTTGTGCCTGGGGCTCGCAACCTCATCTTGTAAAGAAAATTATTGCGGCAAAAACCACCACTATTCCAGTATGTGGCGCAGGTTTCCTGCTAGGCGACCGCTGCATTTTTGGAACGCAAACAACAGGATAATGATGATGAGGACGATGATGACAATGAAAGAAATATGCATTATAACTCGTTAGACCACTCCCTATGCTCAAAACTTTCCACGCTACCCGTGTGGAAAGTGCACAACAAGTGTTACTCGACATGAAAATGGTACAGCAACAAATACAAGACAACATTGCAAAGTTGGCAGAATTAAAACCCGAAACTGAAAAGATGCTTAAAAGAACCGAAGTAGAAAGACAGGTCATCACTCACAGTGCAAACACAACAACAGAGAGATACAACCAGCAGCAAAGCGAAAAATTGCTGAAGGAAATACTACAGGACCTACTACCAACATTCATCTTCAAAATCCTACAACATATAGAGACAGGAAAGACGACACAACAGGGAAACAACACAAATAAGCATAGACAGAGCAAAGCAAGTACACACATGGAATGAAAAGGCCACCATATGATGAATGGCAAACGACGTCAGACAGCAGCTGCTAAGAGTCCGTTTAAGGACTAGACCTTTAAAGGCTAACATCAACTTAGCTTTTAAGACAGGAATCGCAAAATCTACCCTAATTTTAACCAACTGGTTGAACAGGGTATCATAAGGGGTATATTCAAACATAAGTAAAGTAAAGTGCTCATAACTGGGAATAAGGCAGTTCAACACAACCAGCACATATATTAGGATATCTCTTTTCTTTTTTTCCAATTTGCTACGTTATCATTTTCCACTTAAATAGAAATCTGCTTCATTATATCTAACCGGGTGAACGTAAGTAGGTCGTTTAAATCTTACTGAGACATAGGGCAAAGAAACGGCGCATATTACAAAAAGAGGCTCTTCGCCAATGACCAAACAGTAACGAAAATAAATCGAGAACAGCTAAAAGGCGTAACAAATAAATGAAACGATTAACAACATCTTTTTAAGATTAGTTAAGAACAAAAAAGAAAAATAACCAAGACTTTCATAAATGGTAGTTTGCATAGAATAGAAGTACTGAAGTGGTATGACAAGATCATCAATATAGAACTGACCACAAGAACCGGACAAGTGCCAGTGGAACAAGAGATGAGAAGAAGGCGCAGAATGGAAGGAAGTTTATCTGGTCAAGTTGCCTTAGAAGGGAAATTTACAAGAGTGCACAAATTATAGGGGAATAATGTTATTATCAGTGTCAGGAAAAGTATTAAACAGAATCATCCTTGAGATATTAAAAGAGTCCATAGACAAGCAACTGAGAGATGAACAAGCTGGATTTCGACAAAATGGATCCTGTACAGACCAGATAGCCACATTGAGAATAATAGTTGAACAAAGTCTGGAATGGAATTCCCCTCTATACATCGGATTTGTGGACTAGGAAAAGGCATTTGACAGTGTACACAGAGAATCATTTTGGGAATTGATGAGGCATTATGGAGTTCCCATGAAGATCATTAACCTAATAAGGAAGAACAATGAAGACATGACATGCAGATTTCTTCATGAATGACAACTTACAGAACCGTTTAGGATTACAATGGGAGTGAGACAAGGATGCCTCTTGTCTACATTTCTTTTCTTACTAGCTATAGATTGGGTTATGAAAACATCGACATCACACAACAGAAATGGAATCCAGTAGAATCTGACTAAACAGCTTGATGATCTGGATTTTGCAGATGACTTGGCTCTTCTGTTCCATAACCATAATCGGATGCAAGAGAAAATGACAATTCTCGATGAGAGGTCACAACAAGAGGGTCTAAAAACACACAGGGAAAAGACAAAGAATATGAGAATAAATGCAAGAAATGATAACAAGGTTGCACTTGAAGAAACACCACTAAAGGATGTAGAATCGTACACATATCCTGGCAGTAATATAGACAGAGTTGGAGGGACAGGCAATAGTATCAAAATAAGAATACAAAAAGCAAGAGGAGTGTGACGGGTAATGGAAAAGAGTCTACAGTGAGTGATCTAACAGCCTATTGCAACCTAATAGCAGCTCTCTGATTTGGTAGCTAAAACATTCATTACACTACCTGCCCTGTCTTCTGCAGCTTACCCTTTTGTCCCCGGAGGTTCTTTACACAGTGGCAAACGCGGTGTTTGCAATCTTATTAGACCTGTCAGTCATAGCAGGAAACAAATCACGCTATGGTTATACTTCGTTCCACTCACGCGAGCTCATCTGTCAGTCATTTAATACTTGACAGCTAGACAGCACGTGAGAAGTAACGGAACAGACCTTTGAAGTTCATTAGGGAAAATGTAGAAAAATCCCCCAGTACCCTTTGATCTTGAGCATGGGCATTCTAATGGGAAAACCCGCTAGGAGAACAAAAGTCTTTTGATCTCGGTCAAAACTCCAGACGAAAAACTCTGAGAGACCGGGGCGTAAAGCCTTTCATCTTGGGAACTCTAGCTTCTGAATTTTTGTCCCACACAGGAGTGCGAAACAATGCCATTAGAGATAAAGAGCGATATATGATATATACTGCTGTTTCTAAAACCCAGGCATCAGTCATCAGTCAGAATTCGAAGAGTCTAGCGCGCAGTCATAGAACCATTTTTCTTGTTGGAATATTGTTTTTAAGTGATTCGTGGAGATTTCATACTGGATTTCTGGTAAGAGGAAAATAGTTCTAAGTATTAGAAGTATTTCACGGTGATAGCCATTTAAAGTTAAACCCTTATACTTCACTTAGATTTTTTCTTGCTAGTAAGGCGTATTAAATAAAATAACGCGTAGCGATTTTTCATAAACAGATATCCCAGTAAAAATGTTAGACCACGCCACCGACTGCTTCATAACTGAGACGAGACCGTATTTATGTTTACAGCGTAGACCGACTCGGCACTTAACTCTCCAGGAGAGAGAGAAATAAAAACGACTGTTAACCAGACCGGACTTAGAGGCGTTAGACGACTGACAGTGGGAGAAAAGAATACATGTTATATTTCATTTGTAATTATTGTTAATTTAGCATCTATTCATTTTAAATGCCAATACGACAAAGCAACAGACACCGACGATTTAATAGTAACTAAATAATAGGTGATTATGTTGTACGTGTCGCGTATTGGAGAGAGAGAGGAAATAAAACACTGTACGAGTGACCCGCCGGCCGCGAGACTGCGAGGGCGAGTCACTATCGACTCGGTTCGAACAAGATCTAAAGTCAGCGAACGTCTGTAGGCGGCAGGGCAAACAACGCGTAATAATTACAAATGAAATATAACATGTATTCTTTTCTCCCACTGTCAGTCGTCTAACGCCTCTAAGTCCGGTCTGGTTAACAGTCGTTTTTATTTCTCTCTCTCCTGGAGAGTTAAGTGCCGAGTCGGTCTACGCTGTAAACATAAATACAGTCTCGTCTCAGTTATAAAGCATTCGGTGGCGTGGTCTAACATTTTTACTGGGATATCTGTTTATGAAAAAAGAATATTTCGTTTATTCAAAGACATAGAAAAATGTTAATTTTTATATAGAATGGTAGCATTTTCCCACAAATGTTTTCTATTATTTTTCGCAGACCTGATTCCCCCAAGTGGACCACCAGTGGTCTTTTTCATTTATAATGTGTGTAATAGCCCGATTTTGTGACTGTAAATTATAACCACTGGACTTACCAAATACAGGATATATTATTTTAACAGCCCACAGTGGGTGTCACGAGGGCGAGTAATGCTGCATTTAGATTCTTAAAACCTATTGCCGAACAGTTGCAGATAAATTTCACAAGGCATGTTAAAGCAGTCGATGGTGAAAACTCATTGTCCACAATAAACAGCGTTCTTCGTAAGTCATGGGAAAGCAACCAATTTTGCATGGAATGTGTACATAACAATGAGACATTAGCACAACAGACCATTCCAGGGGAGAAGTAGAAATACGGAAACAACCGACGTTAAACAGAGCATGGAGGACAGATTACTTTAGAATTCTCATGGAACAGGCAAAGTAATATTGGATTAATGGAGACCGATTATCTGAACGAAGATAAATATGAAAGAAAACATTATAAAGAGATTAGAAACACTGCACAGACATCAAAAGACGGACGGAGACGGATTGTCTGGGCTAAGCAAAATATGAAAGCGAACATAGCAAAATATTACAGAAAACGTTACAGAGTAATGGGGACTGGTTGTCTGAACTTAAGTAAAGACGAATGGAACACCACATAGGATTGGAAAACTTCACAAGACATCAGGAGAGAGAACACCGACGTTGCTGGAGGCAATATTCTCAGCATATAACCGAGAAACAAACCATCCGGGGGCGTTACGATAGTAATCCTCCAGCAACTTAGTATTCCACTCGTCAAGAGGAAATTCAAGGACCTGTGTCCAGTGAATTCTTTATATGGAAACCAAGGTTAGTGTTCTATAGTTTTAACATTATTAATATACATCCATTTTAATTCCAGTTATACATATATATATATATATATATATATATATATATATATATATATATATATATATATATATATATATATATATATATATATATATATACATATATATATATATGTTGCGTGCATATTTTGACGCACATATTACAAAAATCGATATGGCTATTTAATATGGAAAAGATATAGACATTCATTCATTTGTGTATGAAAATGCTGTCTATGGGAAAGCTAGATAATCCATGATTGTTTTACCCTTTTGATTATAGGAGTAATCGTTCTTGATATTGATTCGGCGCATGGATATGACACCCATGTCCGTACTTATTTGTTAGGGCCAGAAAATAGATTAATTTGCTTATTATGTTTATGGCCTGAATTCATATGTATTACATATTATGAGCACAAGTAGAATCAGTCCTATATTGTATATTTTGGATGGGTAGGCAGGACTATATTCTTGTTATGCCGCTCTAGCGGAAGTAGGAGTTGTCTTGACAAGTCGTGATGAGTTCCGAGGTACCGTTTACAATGGCGGTTACGCATTTTCCAGGGCTGGTACGTTCTTCAGTAAAAATGATTTATGAAGTGGTTTTTCTTCTGTAGGAGATTGTGTCTCTACTAGAGCTTGTGTTAGAGACTCTCCTAATGTACGGTACCATGTATGATTCGGACTCCAGGTAATTCCAGACCCTATTTTTGATGATCTCATGTCGGTTAGACCTAGCTGGAATTTTGTGCTTCGCAACGCTAGGGTCGTGTTTGTATCGACAAAGATGACGGGCTTCCATACAACAATTATGTCTACGTGAAGTAACTGGATTACTGTAGAACTGTATGGAGAAACTTTAGGAAATCATTCATATGTATTTCGAATTAACTTTGGCTTATATATATATACCCTCCTGTGAGCGAGTGAGCGACAACTCAGGAAGGCGGCCATGTTACATTCCTGTCATCGTATTTTTGAATCACTGTCCAAAGAACGGGGCATGTATCTTACTATTCGGACAGTGGCAAGGAGATCTCAATTTTGATAGAAACCCCTTCCATGGTTTCATAATATGATATAAACTGTGAACATAAAGCAACTTTAGTTACTTACCGATCCGCCTTCACTGACGCGCTTAGTCAGATAGGGGATGCGGCCATTATGTATCATGACATTGGAAGCTATTGATGTACTACCCATTATTTATGAATGTGTCATGACTTGGGATCTACTATGTATGCCTGCAAATTGATGTGTCAACCTGTACCCATGATTTACTCGTTATGTCCCAGTGTGTGCGTCTAAATAAACTGTGTAAACAAAGATTCCAGCAGTCTGCATTGGTGCCTTGTAGACACAAGTGAATGAGTGTTTAGATTGGTCAGAACACGAACAGTACACCATTCGCGTTAATCACACTCTACACTTCTACTCCATATCTACACCATCCTGCGTCGGTTGAATTGACCAAGTTTAAGGCCTGCTTCCCCTGGAGCCTTAGAGGGAAACTACTGCTTACAGCTGCCTTTGCCTTCCCTAACTCAGGACTAGGGTGAGTTACCCATTTACAGCTGGGTAGACTGGAGCATGCCTGATCTCAACAACTCTGTACACTACAATGGACATATACAGTAGTGACACCACAAACAACATGTTACAGTGATTGATAGTGGAGCTTTACAGAAGAAAGAGAATACACTTCTTTACAGACTGACACTTTACAGTGTGAGAGAACTTTACAGTGGTGAGCCAGATTCCTGGGTCCAGCCTACGCAGTTTTGTTGTGTTGAGAATCACATTTTACAGTTGCAAGAACATTTGTTTGACCACATCAACACCCGTAGGACAGCTATACAATCAATGTCAGCTTGACCTGTTCTGACAAGTGTAGCAATATCTGGGTCAGCACTTGTTGACATTTGGCACAGTACAGTCAGTGTTCTAAACTAGTGATTGTTTAGCCTGCTGTAATAGAAGAGATATGTTGAACATAATGTGCAAATTTCATCGTTGGATCTTCTTATGTGCTCAAAAAAATTGAACAGTGTAACAATTAGAAAGCAAATCTATTACTCAATAAAGTGGTAGTCTAATTTGTTAAAACTGAGCATACAGTACAATACATTACAACTGCAACACATTTCAGTATATAATGTACACATTTATGATTTATATGTATTTATGTTTATATATTATTTGTTTATATGTGTGATTGTTATGTGTTTGCGGGCCTGGATGGGAGGTGACTAGAACAGGAAATACCAAGTGATATTGGTCTTGTTCTGGCGTTCTATAGGGAGCAATTTCTTAATTGAAATTTGCATGCAACATAGTTTGCAAATATTTGGTTAGTTGTGACGACTGTTTCATATTTGTATTTGTAACATTTTTCTGTTCTTTATTTTTGTTTGATTTGTTTGTATAATTGTAGGTCTCATCTTTCCTTTCATTTCAGTTCTTTACACCCTTATGTTTATACACTGTGGCGTTATTTGTCTTGTTATCTTATTGCAGTTATCATCACGGTTTCTGTGATCATTTTTTTCATTTCTCCTATTTAATTTAATTTGATCTCTGCAAATGTTTTCAGATTGACTTTTCTTGTTTGTCCTTTGTAATGTCTTTAGTTGACATATGACATAGGAGGTATAGTTGAATACACTTATATTATAGTACAGATCAGTACTTTATGATTATTATTGTTATAAAACAAAGTGTACAAGACCTTTATAAGGCTTGTCTCCCAAAGTGATTGGTATAGGAAATATTATTTTCCACAGGTACTCAAGTGATCATTGATTACATTAAGGTATACAAGACCTTTATAAGGCTTGTCTCCCACAGTATTTGATATATACAGTTATTGTTGTCCACAGGTACTCAAGTTATCATTGGTTATTATAAACAAAATAACCATACCGGTTTTTCACTAAGACTAAGTCTATGATATAGACTTGTCTCCCATTAAAGTGAAATAAGGTAATTTATTTACTTTTTCAGGTTTCTGATTTAAGAAGACAAGATGTCTACATTAGATTACTTTATTGCACAAGGAAAATCTCTTGATAAGTCTGGAAAAGAGTTAGAAGAATGGGCAACTGCTCAATTTGCTATTGCATTAAAATCAGAAGAGAAAAAACAAAAAGATGAGAATAAATGGAAAGCAGAAATTGAACAAAAGAAGATAGATGCTGAGAATTTCAGATTGCAGATGCAAGCTGAGGAAAGAAAAGCTGCTGCTGAGGAGAGAAAAGCTGCGGCTGAGGAGAGAAAACTTCAAATAGAAGAAAAAAAATTAGAAGCTGCTGCTGAAGAGAGAAAAGCTGCTGCTGCTGCTGAAGAGAGAAAAGCTGCTGCTGCTGCTGCTGAAGACAGAAAAGCTGCTGCTGCTGCTGAAGACAGAAAAGCTGCTGCTGCTGCTGAAGAGAGAAAAGCTCTGGCTGAAGAAAAAAGATTAGAAAAAGAAGCTGATGCTGCTGCTGATCTAAAGAAATTGCAGATGCAAGTGGAGGAAAGGAGATTTGATGCAGAACAGAAGAAATTAGAAGCTGCTGCTGCAGCTGAACAGAAGAAATTAGAAGCTGCTGCTGCAGCTGAACAGAAGAAATTAGAAGCTGCTGCAGAACAGAGAAGATTAGATAGAGAAGCTGAAGAGAGAAAAGCAATAAGAGAACATGAATTTGAGTTAGAGAAATTAAAATTGACAAGTATGAGTAATGTTAATCAGGCATCTAGTGGTAATGGTAAACCCTTTGTGTACAAGGTCAAGGTACCAGCGTTCAACCCTGCCAGTGATGACATAACATTTTGGCTTTCTAGATTTGAACGGGCTTGTCGAGCTCATAATGTTGACAAATCACAGTATGTGAATCAGTTGTCTGAAAATCTAAAAGGGGAGTCTCTGAGTAAGTTATATTTCGTTGAAGAGGCCGACAAGGATAATTATGATGCTATTAGGGCATCTCTGATAAAGAAATATCAGCTGCCTGAGGAAGGTTATCGTCTTTTGTTTAAAACAATGAGACCGGAAGTAGGTGTAGAATTCTCAGAATTCATCTCAAAAGCACAAATTACACTTTCACGATGGATTGAATTATCCAAAATAGAGAAAACATTTGATGGTCTTACGGATTTATTGCTAAGAGACAAGGTCATGTCTTCGGTAAATAAATCATTCCTAGAGTTCTTACATGAGCGTAAACCTAGTACATTAAAGCAAATGGAAGAATATTGTGACCAGTATGCCACAGCACACCCTGACATGATTCTTAGTAACTCTAATATTAAAGAGAGTATGCCAGTTGCTTCGGCAACAGAATATAATCAGAATTACTCACACAAATTCCAAGGAGCTAAAAATAAATTTGATAAAAAGGTTAATTGGAATAAGTATCAAAACCAAGATAACCACTCACTGGAATCGGGCTGATAGTCCTCGACACGCGAGGGGTACCCATAATTTTAGACATTCTCGAAAGGGGAGTAGCTATAGGAACTACCCAAGTGCTTCATGGAGAGAAAAGAACCAATATTACAGGGATACTCAGTATAATGAGCGTGATGATTATGATCATGAATATTATGATTCAAACCCAAATAGGGGTTATAAAAGAGGAAATAATAATTATAGAGACAATTATAACCGAGGTAGATCACAACACAAAAGACATGGTAAATCTTATTACCAGGCTAACTCTGCACAACAGGAGTTCCACGACGCCGGTAATCAGAATAATGATAAAAAAGACTCCAATAGTGTAGCAAATTCCGCTTTCGATTTTGCTAGAGCATCTGAGTGTTCGCAATGCAAAACATTATTCGATCCAACCACAGTTTCTACTTTAAGCTGCGG